>JASDQU010105568.1:71679-86668 GCA_032191745.1 Picea mariana
GGAGCGTGACACATGGCAGGTAGTGGATGGATGGTGAAATGGGAAAGGGACCATGTGAACTAGAGAAGGGGAGAGTGACAGATGTCAAACGATGAGGAAAGGGTAAAAGGGAGTGAGCCTCATCGCACGACCAGGAAGAGGACAGATGGCGAGAGGGAGGATGGTCCACAATATGACATGACGGGAAGGCGGCCCACATTAGGCTAAGTACAGCACAGCTGAGAAGGACGGGATTGTGCAAGCGTCGTTGATCCGGGCACTAAGATCTCAGCCGTTGGAAAGTTGCGCCCCCGATTCCGGACCCCCCCCCTCCGCTTAAAGGTAGAAAGGCAGGGGGGGTCCGGAATTGCATATGTGCCGTTGATTTGGGCGCGCGGATGCACGTCGTCCAGATCCGTTCACTATTTACCACAGGCACATTTACATTCAAAACTTAGGACAAGTAGGTTTTAACCCATTCTTTTACATTCTAACCCCCTTACAGGGAATATCGCTAACACAATGATCCCTTGAAGATATAGGGGAATAGATGGCTTATATGTTTGAACATCTTGTGAGCATAGTTGCGGAATTACACCTTGATTCCCATTTTTCAATAATTTTGTCATTCCCTTAGAGCTTATCACTTTACTGGGTTTCCCTATGATACCTCTTAACTCAATTTCTTTTCTTTCTAATAAAAATTTCATGAAAAGTTCTTGAAAATTGAAAGCCATTGTTCCTAATGATTGTAACCATTGGATTCCTAGTACGACATCAACACCACCCATGGGTGTAGAAATAATTGGACTATTCATTACATATTCCCCCATAGTAAGAATGATCTTATTCCAATTTCATGAGCAATTGATAGTTCCTCCATCTGCAATCATTACTTGAAACTATGGTGTTGGATATACAATTACTTGAAACTATGGCACTTGATATACAAAGCAATTGAGATATTTGGATAATTTATAGTGAATGAAATTATGAGTACTACTAGAATCAATTAGGACTATTACCATTTTCTTTTTGATATATCCTTCGATCTTGAGGGGTTGAGGAGTGTTAATTCCATCCAATGCATTACGCGATATCATGGGAGTCAACTCTTCAAAATAAATCGCTTCTACGTTTTAATCATGAGATGGTTCTTGTTCTTCTTCCTCTTCACAATCTATGTAGAATAATTTCTTCTCACCACAACAATGTCCCTTACTGTACTTGTTGTCACAATTAAAGCATAAAACTTTTTCTTTTGTTTCCTCTTATTGTTGAGGTGTCAACCTTGTAGGTTGAGGTGTTTTAGAAGAAGGAGCATTATTCTCTCAATAGATGTTAGGAGTGGTCAGTCTAGTAGCCATAGACATATTTTTACTTTCAACATTTCTTTCCACCCTAAATGCATTCTCCAATGATTTGGGTTCCCAAAGGCGAACCTCATGTTAAATGTTATCCCTTAAAGTTCCTATGAATGCATCAATCAAGTGATCATTTGGAATATTTATCACCTTTATATTCAATATTTGGAATTTCTCAATGTTCTCTGTAACTGAACCCTTTTGCTTGAGATTTATCAATTGGCTAAAGATGTTATTTCTCCTTGTATTCTCATAGTGTGATATCATTTATTCTATGGAAATTGTCCAAGTGATGAGTGATTTGCGAGAAAAAATCCATTGATACCACACCAATTGATTAGGTTCTAAATATAAAGAAGCAATTCGTACCTTTTGTGTATGTGGCACATCATGTATATCAAATAATTGCTCCATCTGAAGTATCCACGTGATTGGGTCCTTGCCATAAAACTTCCTCATATCGATCTTAGGAGCGTGGTTGGTCTTCAACCCAAAGTTATAATTTCTCCATTATTGATTTATCTTCCTTGTTTCCTCATCATGAATTTCATGGGATACATTTTCACTTTCAAGTCTCCTCTCTAATAGGAAAATTTTCAATCCTTCCATGATCTCCCTTTTTAAGCCATCCATCATCCCTTATAGTTCATATTTTGTCATTGTCTTCTTTTGTAAATCATTTATGTCACTACACATTTCTTCACCTTCATCAAGATTCCAAGTAGGACTGTCTTGAGGCTTATTTGGTCTATACATTCCCTTTTTTGTGGCATGCTGGAAAAGTATCACTTTCAAACCTTGATTTTGAGGAGGTTCTGCTAGACAATCTTTCTTCTGTTATATCTCCAAACTTTTGGCCCTTCTGGATATGGAATTTTCTTTTTTGTAGCTCTCTGATATTTCTTCTCTACAATTCCATAGGTCTGATCAAAATTGGATTTTCCAAGTGGCATTTATGGTAACTTCCCCACAACTTTCTTATTTTTGGCCTTTCTAGGTGATCTCACTTGTATAGCGTTCCTCGCACAAAATAATTGATATAAAAATTTGAAACTTATACTAGAAATACTACAGACTTTCCACTACCCAATACAACTAGTCTCACTCAATTTGGATACTCTAGGAATAATTTATGATTGTTTTTCCTGGAACACCTGCTTGAGACTAGTCAATAGGACTAGTCATATACCCTATCTTCCTAGGGTGTATCTACAAATGTAAGATGACCCAGAATATGAATTGTTTATCACAGATACTATAATAATTTATGTGAATATATTTTATATTTCAAAGTCTGAAGCATTACAAAAAAAAAAATTATAGTGGAAATTCCACGATGACTCAATTCAGGATGATTCTAGAACCCTATATTACATAGGCTATATCTTCGAAAGTACAAGGCCTATGGAGCTGAAATTTTAACCCAACGTACCTTGATCCGTGTAACAAATATTTTCCAAGGGGTTCCTTCTTAAACATCGTAGAAAAAAAATTATAACAAAAATTCCAAGGTGTCTCATATGTAGCAACAAAACCCCAAGACCTTGAGATCCAATACCATATGTTAAGAACCAAATATCAATATAGCATAGAAAAACCTTAGAATAAGTACTCAACACCTTGAAAAAGAGATAAATTCAGATAATAATCCTCTTCGAGGGGGAAACCTCCTTATACCCACAGAAATGTCCAAATACAAGATGATTAATGACAATGTCTCTTTGGTATATATATCAGACTAGGAGGTACAATTACAACTAATGGACCTAATCTGACATAAATAAAATAACATTACTAATATAATATGCCCCAATTAAGGGGTAATGTTCCACTATTTTGGGCTTAACATTAGGGACCTAACCGCCCTAACCACTCACGTAAGTAGAATAACATATTTCCATGTAATAAAGGAGAATATTAATAAGGATTATAGATAAAGAAGAATAAGTCAAATGTAAGAAGACCTAATAGAAGCTTTCTCATCTAGAAAGATCTGCCTCTAGATTGTTATTTTTGATAGATATATTTAGTATAAATAGGAGTAGAGGGTATGGGAAGTTTTTTCTTGGATATTATTGTAATAGAGCTCTACTATGGTGGAGGTTTCCCCCTCTAAGAGGCAAGTGAACATTGCTATCATTAATGAAGGTGTTCTTTCTGGTGTTATTCTAGAATTATTCTTGTATTGTTCTAGTTATATCATTGTGTTCTGCCATTTTTAGCTAAAATATTTATGTTCTACATACTATTTTATATATGGAATACTACAAAGTGTTTCCATCAATGATTGGTGTTGACATCAATGTTGGTGTTCCATCAATTCCAAAGGGGGAGATTGTTGTACTCTATTGTCATCGATGTCAAATGATTGATTTCAAAGGGTTGATGTCAAGTATTTTCATAGTGATGTGTTTGTATCATTGATATATTGATTATTGGTTATATGGTCATAGATGTAATTGTTGTCAAAGGATTCATGTTGTTGTTTTTCTTCATATGAGATATGATCGATTGTTATTACAATGATAAGTGTTTCATATATAGGGAACATAAGGTGACCATCCATGAAAGGATGCATCCCTTGAATAATCAATAACTATTTATTATTATCATTTACTTATTATATACTATATTTAATAATCAATAATTACAATATTAATTATTATCTTTAGAGAATGTCTTCCTGATGTTTTCCAAATATAAACACTCTCTCTCAACGAGGGAGACATTCTGCAACATGCCACTCTTGTATTTGAAGTATAGAAACTTCACCCTAGACTCATTACACTTTTTTGTCAGTCTTGGGAGACATCTCTCTCTCACCTGAATAGAGGAGAAACTGCTTCTGTGACTCTCCCTCTAATCCAATTAACTCTCTCTAAGATTAGGCTCACTTTGGGTCCGTGTGTAATATCATATAGCATCTTGAGTCTTTATCATTCCTTTTCAAATCACCATGACTAGGACAAAGACCACACCAGGATCTTTCACCATAGGTACACACCCATGAGTGAATGTTGGGATGATGCTAACTGACACGTGGAAAAGAACTTCAATCACCTCGAGTCTATATTATTCCTTTTCATGATCAAGGAAGGACTACATCTGGGCCCATTTACCATAAGTGCACCTTTATGATAAATGTATCCTATCTCCCTTGTTCTGCAGCCCAATCTAGGAGAAGTTATGCCCGATTCTAAAACATCAACACTCCCTCTTAGCTAGGGAGGTATCTTTCTATAGTAGTACACAACTAGTATCAAGAGACACACAGTCTATGCCAGTGATACACAACCACCATAGTAGCAAAAGGTTTGTCACACATGGCACTCCCATGTGGACTTCTAGAGGCTGCTCCCTCTAAGAACACTTAGGGTCAACTCCCCATAGTGTGAGACGTCAATGGTCAACTCCATTGACATGTAATCATTTTATCTCCACATGGACCGATGGGATATAAGCCCAAATGCACTTATTCCTTCTCGAATAAATGTCCTCATAGATCAACTCAACTCAATTCACAGAGGAGTACGATATGGAAAAAGTTTGTCACACATGGCACTCCATGTGGACTTCTAGAGGCTACACCCTCTAGAAACACTAGGGTCAACTCCCATAGTATATAACGTCAAGGGTCAACTCCCTTGACATGTCCTCATGTGCTCTCCACATGGGACATTGGGTTATAAGCCCAACCACACTTATCCCTTCTCGGATAAGTGCCCCACTTATCCCTTCTCGAATAAGTGTCATCACAAATAAACTCAACTTAGTCACAGAGTAGCGCGATCAGGAGAATGTCTCAGGAAGATACAAACATAAACACTCCCTCTCAACGAGGGAGGAATTATTTTCCATGCCAAATCTATCACATAAGTACTTGAACTTTGTCTTGGTTTGGTAATAACATCAGCAATCTTCTCATCTATAGTAAGGTACTACACCAATACTTCCTTCCTCTGCACCATGTCTCAGATGAAATGGTACTTGATCTCAATGTGGTTTGATTTGTGGAATCTAGCACATGTTCGAATAAATCTACAAGGATCTTGTGAAGCCACATTGCTTCACGGACTATCATACTTAATGCAATGTACTCTTCCTCTGTTGTGCTCAAATCCACAGAATTTTGTTTCCTACTACACTAAGAAACCATGGAAGATCCCAAAGTGAAGTAACACCTGAAGGTGCTCTTTCTGTCCACTGCGCTCCTTGCCCAATCAGATTCAATATATTCCTACCATATCATATCAATACTGGAAGTATATCTCAGACCATGTCAAACTGTGCCTCGCAAGTATCTCAACACATGCTTTGCATCAATCTAGTGTGTCTATCTCAACTGACTTATAAACTAGCTAAGTGAACTTACTGCGTAGCAAATATTTGGTCTAGTGTTTAACCAGATACATTAATTATCCAATCAGTTGTCTGTATATATTCGGATCAATTTCATCGAAATTGGAAGAAGACACACTTATTTTCTTCATATTCGTCATCATTGGTGTAGCCACGAGCTTCAAGTTCAATAAGTCAAACTTCTTCAATTTATCAACTATGTACTTCCCCTGACTCAGGAAGAACTCATTAGTTATCTACCATACTTCTAGTCCTGAGAAGTAGTGCATCATACCAACGTCCTTTATCTCAAGCCTAGAGGCCAATTCATACTTGCATTCAATAATAAGGCTCTCTGTATCGATGAGGAATAAATCATCAACGTAGAGGACCAAAATCAGGGACTCACCATTAACAGTCTTTTAGTACAAGTTGTGATAGACAACACTTCTGTTGTTGCACAAAAATCATAAGGTATCCATCAATCCTTGCATACCAATATCGAGGTGGCTCTTTGATTCCATACAAGGCCATTTTCAATCTACACACATGAGACTACTTCTCCTGTATCATGAAACCATCTGGTTGCTCGAAGTATACTTCTTCCTCAATCTCTCCATTGAGAAATATTGTCTTTACATCCATCTGATGTACTCTCTAACCCATGGATGTTGCAAGGGAAATAATCATCCAGATAGAAGTGTATCGAGCAACAGGAGAAAATGTCTCCTCATAATCTATTCCCTGCACCTTAGAGAATCTTCTAGCAACAAATCTTGTTTTGTGCCTCTCAATGCTACCGTCAACTGTGTATTTGATCTTTTAGAATCATTTGGAAGCCACTACAAACTTCCCCTGAGGTCTCAGAACAATATCCCACACATCATTCTTCATGATGGATTGATACTCGTCCATCATGTCATCTCTCCATACTAGATGACTAGTTTCCTCATCATAACAGGAAGGCTCAAAATGAATGATGTGGCTCATAGTTGTGGCATATCACAAATATCTCTAAGGTATATTGATCTCTCAGAAGCTACCATGAGGATATGCATGTCCTTCATCCTCCTGTAGAGTTAGACGAGTCCATGCAAGTATCTTCTGACCTACTACAATATCTCTAGAAACATTAACTGGAGCTACAGGATTAATGGGATCAATTTAATCAATCTCCATGTGAGACCCTATAGATCTCTTAAAGGATACCTCCTCTCAAATATAACATCTCTTCTCACCTCAATCTTTCTCTAACCAAGGATGTAGATTTAGTATGCCTTCAAAGACTCATTGTACCCCACAGATGTACCCTTTCTACTTGAAGGGTCTCACTTGATCATTTTCTCCTTGGGTACATGAATGTATACTAGACACCCAAATATCTTGAAGTTTCCAAACTCAGGCTTCACTCCGGTGAAAGCCTCCTTGGGAATCATGCCCCTCAAAGTCTTATGAGGACTTTTGTTCTATGAATGGTTTTATCCATGATCACTGGAACTGTCTCTGCTATATGGTATGATCCTGCACGAAGGTATAATGCTCCTGGAATCTGAGCATCATGCCTCGCAATGTATCTCCTTGAAATCATGTTGGAAGGTCTTGCCCTCCATGTCTTCCTCTCTTCATAATTCAACTAGCTCCCTCTTTCTAGGAAAACCCTGGTCCAAAACATCCCCTACCACACCAACCATTCTTTTGTTCCCTATGTCTTTTAAGGATATTCACTTTAAATGAGAATAAAGACGATGAGAACCACTATCCTAGCAAAAAATGATGAATGTGGGTAAACAAGAATCATGTAATTTCTTAGTTTCCTTAAATGTAAAGAGAGTAAAGCTCCACACAACAAAAATAGTTAGAATAGTCTATTCCATTATAACCGTCTATGGCCACCACTTGTGCGACCTATTTGATACCTCCTTTGATGGTCTCTCTAACCTGGAAACTCACATCATATTGCACATCAACCTCCTTCATATACATTACCAACATAATCCAATGTGTATTGTATAGTCCTATTCATATGGAGCCCATGCAGTGGGTAGTACTTTCACGTCACAAATATCTTCCACTAAAAACTTTCCATGCACATAGTAGGCTCAAATGGTTCTGAAAGTTAAACCCACTAGTACAACTAATTCCATATTTTTATATAGCATACACAATATAACTCACTCGCATATAAAATTTTAGAATAAATTAGTGGGATCATTCACCTGCATTTCTCACTTTCTCTTACTCTCTCTCACAGCCCTTTTCTGCTCCTGTCGGGCGACGCTTTCATTTGCCACTTTCTTTTAGTGTCTACATAAATATAATCTCTATGGATGATTTTGGCACTGGACTCGCAACCAACGTCATAGGCACCATTATCAGTGTAGTCATCCAAAAGATGAAGGATATCATTGACATGGAGGAAAATCTTGGTGATCTCAAGTCTTACTTCACCCATTTGGAGGTCTCTTTATGCCATATTGAAAACCAATTCAAAGACCAACAGAGAGCGCTCCCAATGCCTGCTCAAAATTGTTTGGAAAGAATGCATACTGCCCTCCAAGACGTCAATGTCTTGATTGTTCATGCCATCACATGACCCCGGTGTCTCGGATGTTTCTCCCTCTGAAACCCCAAGTTGTCCACCCAAATTAGAGATTGGAAGCTGAGATTTGATCGACTCTTTGAAGATCTTCACATGGTATTGGCAACATCTGCCAATTCTCAACAGATTGTGTCTAGCGCAACGCCTCGGGTAGAGATGCTTCGTGAACCTATCCAGGAATCTGACTCCATAGGGTCGACCATCAAATCTGATATTATGTGTTGATATTAAAGGGAATTATATAATTGATGTCATGTCATGGTTGATAGGAAGAACCAAATGGATAAACCCCAAAGTGGTTCCGTTATGGTGAAATCCCTCACAGGAAGATGCTCTTAGATAAAGTTCTTAAAGTGGTCCCCTTATGGTGAAATCCCTTACAGGAAGACGTTTTGTGAACTCCTAATGGTTAGATGGTTGAATATACCAACAGTGTGGTTAGGGAACCCAATTTTGATTAAGGAATGATGTAATTAAGATCAATGAATTTGTGGGAGAAATTATTCCATATGGATAGTATATGTGATGTTTCTAGAATGATTTAGATATAAAAATATGGAGGTTCTTTATACAACATATCCAAGTAACTCTGATAAAAACTGCAGCTTTTGGTTCGTTGTAGTTTTGGAGCTACACTCTATGGAAGATAGAGTTTGTGGCTAGTCCTGAAACTAGTCTAAAACAAGTGTTCGGGGTAAAAAATCCAAAACTTCTTTATAATAGATCCAAATTCAGTATGAGTGAATGAATCGATTATGTGCGTGGAATGATCTACAAGTTTTCTCTCTAGAAGAATCCATAATTCAACAAGGTATGTCATTTTTGATATAACTCCTTTTCTGGGAGGTTCCAAGTAGTGAAAACTGGAGGAATCGTATAAAAGACATTGAAACATTGTATACCATTTTCATGCCTTTATTCATTACATATACAAAGTTATGATTTTTGCAATTTAGAGTTGTTGACTAATCCAAAATTAGTCATGTGATACTAAAGTAAAGTTTGAATAAAATGCTAGTCTATTGTTGTTGAAGTTAAGGAAGTTTTGCAAGTTTGTGATCACACAGACCAGGTTTATTATAGAGTTATAGATATGTTTATATTCATTTTTTGATGGTTGCATTTGGTCATGAAATAGTATAATCTTAAGGCTACATAACAATGAGGTTTGGCACATGATCTTGTGTAAGGGTTTATGGTATTTGGTTTATGGATAATATGGTGTATTTCTAGACATATCTTGTTGGCTAAATTGTTGATATTGTGCATATGATTAAGATTTGAATTGATTATTGATATTTGTGAGTAGATCATATTTGGATGACAAGATTGATGAGAGAGGTTGAGGTGACAAGTTGTCATGATAGGTTGTGCATATTTTATGCACTTGTGTTGGTATATATTGTTGGTAGAGTTTGACATATTGTTTTCTCTCTACAAGATGGGTCTTTTACTTGAGGATTGGATTCCTAACATCTCAGTTGGTGATGAGATACACATGATGGGTATTGCATTGAGAGTTGTTGCTCCCTTGGATGGTTCTCTATTTCAGTTGGTGTTGATAATACCCAAGGGTTGTAGTCTGTAATGAAAAAGAAACTTATACATATATCTGGTGTTCCTTGTGTTCTTTATTGTGATGGTGCATAGCTCTTTATTGTTAATGTATTTCATTGAGATATATTTACATTCAATAAACTAAGTATAAATGGAAGTAATACGCAATAATGGTGTAAATGGTGATTTATAACTAAAGTCTTATGAGAAGTGTAAGGTATCCCTCACACTGATTCACCCCCCCCCTCCCAGTGTGATCGTGTGTCCAACAATTGCTATCAGAGAAGGCCTTCACTATAATACTTACAAGCTTGAAAGAGATACATGGACACACAAGTAGAAGAAGGTAGTGTAGAATCAACTAACAATTATCTTATAGATGAAGATGGAGATTTGTTGAAGCTCAAAAATAAAATTTTAGATTTCTTTGGAGCAGAAGATGTTTTTTATCATGATTTTAATCTTGATGAATATATTAGGAATTCCCTAGAAAAGTACCAAATCAATACCATGGCACTAAAGAAAATACTCATGAAACAAGAAGAAGAGATCAAGAGAATAAATACTCAAGTAAATGAAAAAGAAGAATCATGCTATAACTTGGAATCATAAGTTGTTAATCTCAAAAGGAAAGAAGAGAAGTCAAAAATGTTCATGAACAACTCAACAATCTTGGATGAAATCTTGGATGAAATCTTGGATTGTCAAAGATCACCTAATGACAAATCTATTCTTAGATACAAGAAGGAAGCAACACACTATGAAGCTACCACTTCTAAGAAGCATGATGTAGGTCCTTCATTGTCAAAGGGTGAAATTAGAACTGCAAGCAAGAAAACCTTCAGAATATTAGAAAAAGGAAGACATCAAGAAGGAAGTCCTACAGATCAAAGCAAATTCAGAAGAGAGACACCTTCAAGGTGGACACAAAATAAAAGGTATGAAAATGTTTTTCATTGTCACTACTTCTCATGTAATGAATATGGTCACAAGGCTTTGGATTTCAGACATTATGCAAGGAAAGATGTTGGAAGGTTTCATAAAACCCTAAGATGTTGGAGATGTAACCAATTGGGACACATTTCTACTCATTTTCATACCATGAGATGTTATAGTTGTACTGGGTTTGGCCACAAATCTCAGGATTGTTGGAATTCCAGGACAGTCAATGAGGAGTGATTCATATAGAATGGAAAGAGGAGCACATGTAACTTGGAAGGAATACAATGTTAAAAGGATGGAAGATCAGAGTTCAATTGCAAAGAAATCAGGACACTCTCAAAAGTGGATGAAGAAGACTGAAAAACTATACATGAATGAAGGAATAAAGAATCAAGAAAGATTCACTCTTTCTGAAGCATATGCGATTTGTATGCGGTGAGGTCGCATACATGTGGTAAAATCTTAAAAAATAGGGGTGTACAGATGAGTTGCAGCATGGTTTCATGATCTATCTCCATTTTTTCAGGATCTCAGATGTTATGCTTCATGCTTCATGTATTTATGTGTGGTTGATGAATGTATGGTAATAATATTTGGTTTCATATACTTGGTGCATTTCTTGGATGCATGGTACTAACCCTAGAGTGTGGATTGAGGAATTTTATGTTAAGGAAGAGTGTTGATTTTGTTATGTATTATCTCTGTGAATTTATGTATTCTTTTTTATGGGACATAGCATGTTGGTGTGGTGATAGCTAGAGGTATATCATTGATCTATTGAGGCACACTTTTGGTACATTTTTATAGGTACTATTGGTTTCTTAGTACTTGCTTTAGTGAATTATTTTTAGGCGCATCTGTTATAGTACATGGCTGGGACATATGTGAGCTCCATTGATATATCTTATGATGTATTGTTATAGGCATATTTGTTGGATGTCTTGGTGCATGCATTTGGCATGTGGTTTAGCTACATATTGGGACATGTAGTTGATGAGTTGATGAGGTGGTTATGTTGTACATAATTGATGAGTCATAGATTTATCTATAGTTGATGCATGATTGATACACACTTGGTACATTAGTTGAGGCACTTTCTAGTAGTATGATTGGCACATGGTTTATGGTTGATATGACATACATGGATGTGCACACATCTTGATTKTGGTTCATCTTGTTGAATTTTGGTGAATGGTTGATGCAATTTCTTTGGTACATGATGTATGGAATGATATAGTTGACACACTTGTTATGATGCTTGGTTGATATATTGTTGGTTTAAGTACATGATTGTGTGATAATACTTGGTTGAAGTACACCATTGGTATCACTTGGTACATGGTACATGGGATGATATGGCTGAGACACATATCTTGATGATGATATGGTGCATTGTCAAAGGAATTTGTTGGTGATATTGATACATGCTTGATATGCAGTTGGCACATGTTCTTGGAATATGGTTGATACACTCCATTGATGATATATTATGGTATATTATATTCTCTTGATGTACAGGGTTGATGTACATGGGTTTTGTGCATGGTTGGAACATAGTATGGCACAAGAAGTACATGTTTGATGTTTTGTTCATGATTCTCTATCCATTGTTGACATATCGTTTCCTTGATGATGTATGGTATGGCACGATATTGATGCACGGAAAGGTCCGAGAATTTTCATAGGAATATCATATCACTCTTGATAAATTGATCTATGTTCTAGTTGAGCAGTAACATTTTTGGAAGAAGAAGATTGTAGTGGTAGCATCTCATTCATCTTACAAAGAATATAGGAGGAGACATACATACAGAGGGATTTATTCTTCTTCCCATGATTGGTTGCAACAACATGATTCCAGGAGGACAGAATATTGGTAGCCATGCCATTAGCATTACACCATAGTGATATCCCTTTACCAAAGGGGGAGAGATTATTCAGAGGAATCTCAAAGGAATCCATACATGGGGAGCAGTCCCAAGGAGATTTCAGGCAGGATGAACACCCCTAAGGATATTTCATGCAAGGGGATCGTCCCTAAGGAGAGAACTACCCTTTTCCATTTATTTCAAAGGGGGGGAAATAGTCACATTGATTTAGTGAGATGAACATTGATGAGGAGCAATGATCACAGACGGAGCATGAGAATTGCTATGTCCAAGTGTTTCCATCAATGATTAGTGTTGACATCAATGTTAGTGTTGCCATCAATTCCAAAGGGGGATATTATTGTACTATGTTTTCATTGATTTCAAAGGATTGATGTCAAAAGGTTGATGTCAAGTATTTTCATGGTGATGGGTTTGTATCATTTATATATTTATTATTGGTTATATGGTCACTGATGTAATTGTTTTCAAACGGTTGATGTCAAGTGGTATCATAATGATGTGTTGATATTAAAGGGATTTATATAATTGATGTCATGTCATGGTTGATAGGAAGAACCAAATGGATAAACTCCAAAGTGGTCTCCTGATGTTGAAATCCCTCATGGGAATATTCTCTTGGATAAATTTCTCAAATTGGTCCCCTTATGGTGAAATCCCTCATGGGAAGATGCTTTGCGAAGTCCAAATGGTTAGGTGGTCAAGTAGCCCAACAGTGTGGTTAGGGAACCCAAGTTTGATTAAGGAATATTGTAATGAATATCAATGAATTTGCAGGAGATACTATTCCATATGGATAGTATATGTCATGTCGTTTTTGGTGATATGTGGAATGTCACATAACTCCTCATGGTTAGAGAGTTATGGCAATGTGATGTTGGATAACCCTTGTGATTTATATAGAAGCCCCTAGAATGTCAAAGAATTTAAATTATTCTAGAATCTCCTAGAAGAAGTTGACAAGTCAAAGTGGTTAGTCATGGGTTAAGTGGTTTCAACAAGAAAACAATTAAAAATAAATTAGTTGCAACTAGAAGTGGAGATTTTACTATTTGTGGATAAAGTGGTTAAGTGGTTAAGTGTACAAAATGGCTAAGTGGACAAAGTGGTTAAGTGGACAAAGTGGCTAAGTGGACAAAGTGGTTAAGTGGATACTTCTAGAGGAAGCTACTTGGAGAGTATAAATAAGAGATCAAGGGTATCATATTAGCATTATATTGAGCATATTGAATATATACAAGTGACCAAGGTAACCAAAGGAGATATAAGGATAAGTTTAGAGGGAAAGTGAAGTAAAGAAGACCAAAATTCAGGGGAGGATAAAGTCTTTTGATGATGCTTTCTAAGGTATGATATTTACAGGTCATCTCACCATTTTTGTAATAAATTTTTTTATAGAATGATTCAGATAGAAAAATAAGGAGGATGTTGATAAAAAATATCTAATTAACCGTTATAAAACTTCCAGATTCTGGGTCTTTGTATTTTGAGAGTTACACTCTACAGAAGATAGGGTTTGTGGCTAGTCCTGAAACTAGTCCAAAACAAGTGTTCTGAGTAAAAATGCCATAGCTTCTTCATAATAGATCCAAATTCAGTATGAATAAATGAATTGGTTAGAGTACATTCTATAGTATGTTGTGTATCATTTTTATATCCATACAAAAAATATTTCGTGTGTGGAATGATATACAATTTCTCTCTCTACAATAAGCAAGAATTCAGAAAGGTATGCCATTTTTTCTATAACTCCTTTTCTGGGAGGTTCCAAGTAGTGAAACCTGGAGGAATTGTAGAAAATACACTAAAGAACATTATGTACCATTTTCAGACATTTATTCATTACATATGCATAGTTATTATTGTTGGAAGTTAGGGTTGTTGACTAGTCCAAAATTAGTCATGTGAGACTAAAGTAAAGTTTGATGAAAATGATAGTCTCTTGTTGTTGAATTTAAGGAAGGTTTGCAGATTTGTGATCACGTACACCATGTCTAGTACAAAGTTACAAGCATTTTTATATTCATGTTTTGATGGTAACATTTGTTCATGGCATGGTACATGCTTGAGGATACATAACAATGAGGTTTGGCACATGGTCTTGTGTAACGGTTTATGGTATTTGGTTTATGGAGAGTATGGTGTATTGCTAGAGGTATCTTTTTGGTTAACTTGGTGATATTCTACATATGGTTGAGAGTTGACTTGATTATTGATGTTTGTGAGTAGATCATATTTGGATGATGAGATTGATGAGACAGGTCTAGATGATAGGTTGTTGTGACAGGTTGTGCATAGTTGATGCACTTGTGTTGGTATAG
>JASDQU010105568.1:95510-113901 GCA_032191745.1 Picea mariana
GTTTTCTTGTTTTGTTTTGGGCATAGTCAAGGTCTTTAGGTTAGCTTAGTTTTAAATAAGATATAAAGAGATTAATTAATGAAAATTTACATTAAGTAAATTTGTGATCTAAAGATTATCTTAGTTTTAAATAATATATAGAGATTAATTGGTAAAAATTCATAGTAATATATTTTCATTTGAATAAGTTAATCAGTAGAGAAACTTAATTTTTTAGAAATTATAATTTTGAGAAGAATTAAGTTATTGTGTCATCTGAATAATAAACGTTTTATGGAGAAACTTATCTTTAATAAAAACTTTAATCGAGAAACTTTGATGACTTAAAAATTAGGGTAACATTCCCATGTCTTCTTACCTAGCCTCATAAGAGGTTGAAATGTTGGTTTTGAAACTATATATCTTTGACATCAATAAAATTAATATAAATAATTACTATGAAAACATATATAAACTGAGGAATGATTAATAGTTGAACATTTAAGAGAACTTTATTTTGCAGATGATTCCAAGAGTTTGTATCATCAAAGATAGTTATATTATATCTATGTTTGAAATTGATACTTAAGTTGTGGGAGAATATATTAGCCAAAGTTTAAAATAATGTGAAAAAATAATATCTTTATAAGTAAGTAAAAAAAATGTTACTTTATAGCATAATCCTCTTTATTTTTATATACAAATAACTCATTGAATGGCCAAAAGTGTCCCTTTCATACCTTCATCCTCACTCCAAATAAAAAAATCCCTTCATCCTCCCACCAAAGACAAAACTCATGAAAAAGTGAGCTTATAGAATACATGATATAAACTAGGATGACAAAATTGTGTCGAGCACCACAAAGGCCATGTAGAATGTGCAAACAAGGTCATGATAGGTGCAACTTCAATGTGAGAGTATAAAATAGGATTAAAACATATTAGAATTAAAGTTTCATGTTTAGATGATAAATAAATTTATAATAAAAAAATGGTAAAAATTAATTTTAAATCAAAAGTAGCATTAATGTACCTGCCAATCTAGAGCATGAAGTGTTTTAACATTTTTAAGTTGAAACATAGCATATCTCTTGAAAAATTAGCATGTCCTTATTATTTTAAAATTGAAACATACCATATTCCATGAAAGAATAGCATGACCTTGATATGAGGCCACATAAACTGAGAAAGAATTTGATTGGTTTATAGAAAACACTTTATACAATTTTTAACAAAAAACCTAACATAAAGTACTAATCAAGTTTTTTATTTAAAAACAAAATAATCTAAATGACAAGAAACAATTTACTATAGTCCCAACTTGAAATAACAATTATTTAATATAATCCAAACTTGAAATTAAATGACTAATAATATTGTTTTATGTTGGCCAAATATTAGTTTGAATAACTTAAAGTATTACTGTATTTTTCTACATAAAAGACATATATCAAACCTTTATTCCTAAGTTATTGATAATTACAAAATTTAGTTTTTTTTTTTTAATTATCATGAATTTTAAAAAATAAACCAAAAAATAGATATTCATAAAATTACATTATTCTCTATAATCTTTTAAAAATCACGAAATAAAATTTTATTAATTTCCAATATTATAAAATAATCATTTTCCATGATATTTTCATATTTATTCATTATAAAAAAGAGATATAAAAAAAAGAGATATGATAAATAAATGTTTTTTTTATTAAAATAAAATAATATTAATTTTCTCTTTTCTATTGACATATACCAAGTAAAAGGTAATATATCGTTTAAATAAAATTTATTATTTTTTCAAAATTAAAAAAAAACATGGTTTATATATATATATATATATATATAATTTAATGAAATTTATTTTATATTTATTTGCTAATTTTTTTCTTATGTTATTAAAATAAAAAAATTAAAAAAAATTGTTTAGATTATATATATAAGTGATGACTTTAACTATAATCTTTTATGGTTAGAGGAGGACCTTGTTTTATCTAATAGCTATAAAAGAAGCTCTGAAAACCTAATTGAGAATTTGTTTGGTACTGAGTTGGTCAAGCTCTGTAGCTCTCAAGACCTAATAATTTGTGATGGAGTAATGAAGTGGCCAAACTCCAACCAAATGACATGTATTCATGGGCTAGGTAGTAGTGTTGTAGATTATGTGATATCTGATATCCCCGTTTCCAACCAAATAACAACTTTTGACCTTTTAAATGACCACGAGTCTAACTCTGATCATAAACCTTTAACCCTAACTCTAAAAATTTTCATTCATAGGAGCACCATTGAAGAGAATTCTGATAATCAAAGGAATTTGCAGTTTGACAAAAGTAAAGTTGACATTTTCTTAAAGAATTTAAATAGTAAATCAAACCTCCTAACTTATAAGGACAACATTGAAGAACTCTACAATAATTTTACAACTACCCTTTCCACTTCTATTAACAAGTTCTCTTTCAAGGTGTCCCATAAAAGGAATAATAGAACAACCAACCCTTGGTATGATAAAAAATGTAAAATTGCTAGGAAAGCCATTAGAGATGCTTCTAATGAGCCCTTAAAACTCGATAATATCAATACGTACAAAGCCCTAATTAAAAGGAAAAAAAGATACTATATCAATAAAATGCAAGAACAACTTTCACAACTATACAAGTTGGATCCTAAGAAGTTCTGGAGCGAAATTCTAAAACGCAATACTAAAGAAAATAATAGGATTACCTTAATGGACTGGAATTCCTACCTTGAAAGTCTTTACGAGTTATCTAATGCCATGGACACCATTCCTATTTTCCCTACAAAGGAAGAAGTTTTTTCTTTAGATGACATAGAGTTCAGGGTTAAGAGGCTCGCAAATGGGAAAGCTAAGGACATTGAAGGCTATCAAGCTACAATTTTTAAAATCGAAGGGCCAATCCTTATCCCTCACATACACAAGCTCTTCAATTTAGTAGTCAAGCAGGGCTTCCCTGAACCTTGGATGCAAAGCCTCATTTTTCCTATTTTTAAAAATGGGGATAAAAACATCCCCTCTAACTATAGGACCATTATGATTAGCCCGATTTTAACCAAGCTTTATGGAATTATTTTGGAAAAGAAGGTTAGCATTTGGCTAGAAAGTCATGGTAAAAGAGATAAAGGCCAGGTTGGTTTTAGGATATACCATTCAACTGTGGACCATCTTGTTACATTTAGGATCATTGCAGAAGAGTTCCACAATACTAAAATCAATCTTTTTTGTTGTTTTGTTGACTTTAGAAAAGCTTTTGACATGGTTCCTAGGAAAAACCTTTGGAATAGGTTGGAAGAGATAAAAGTGCCTCTCGAGTTGAGGGTTGCTGCAATAAGGATGTATGAGAACGTTATTTCTAAGTTTAAAAACACTGAGGGCTAGTCAAAAGAGATTAACTGCAATATCGGAGTCAAACAAGGTTGTCCCTTGTCCCCTACCTTTTTTGGCATATACATTGATAAGTTAGAAGAATGCTTGGAAAAAGAAGGTTGTGTCGACCCTACTCTCACTGGTATATTCATCAATCTTCTTCTTTATGCCGATGATATCGTTCTTATGGCAAGGAGTCCCCATGATATTGAAAACCAACTAAGAATCCTCAAGGGTTTTTGCTCCAATATGGGTATGATTGTTAATACTGATAAGACTAAGGTCATAATTATTAAATCCAATAAGATCCCTTCATACAAAAACAACTTGGAGGAAGTGACTTCATACAAATATATTGGAATTGATATTCACCTCAAGCTCAATTGAAATTATAGCATTGAGAAAAGGATTATTGGGGGATGGAAATTTTATTATGGGCTTGAAAAAAATTGTAAATCAGCTGATCTTTGGAGTTGGGATAAGAAGAAACTCCTCTTTGAGGCTCTTGTTACACCTTTTATTCTTTATGGGTGTGAAATTTGGGGTTGTAGTATCTCTCGTGAATCCTAGAGAAAGATAGATCAAATACAAAAGAATTTTATAAACTATAATCTCAAAATTAAAGGAAATACGCCCTATCCCATCCTCCTCATAGAAACAAGTCTCTCCTGCATTGAGAGCATGGCTATGACTAGATACCTAATGTATAAGAACAAGTTAAACAACATGGAAGATAAGAAGCTACCTAAAATTGCTTCAAAATCAAGTCATAACCACCATCGACTTAAGCGAGGATGGCATAAAGATGCCCAGTCTTGGCTAAACTATTGGAGAATCATGGAAGAAACCATTTTGCAAAATAAATATACTATTAAAAAAAACATCAAATCAAAATTTAAGGAAAAAATGTGGTGTGATAAAGAGTTAGAGGAAAAAAGAAAATTAAGGTATTATAAAGATGTAATCAACCATAATTTAGAAGATCAAAATTATCTATCTGTTTTGCCAATTGTAAAGAAAAAAAATAAGAATTGCTAAGATAAGAACAAATTCTCACGAGCTCCATAGTGAAACTTGGCGTTGGTCAATTCCTAAAGTGCCATGGGATGAAAGAGTGTGTCACCTTTGTGACACTAAGAAGGTTGAAGATGAAAAGCACTTTCTCTTAGATTTTCCAGCCTATACCCATATTAGATCTCATTTTCAAAATATTGATCACACTACCAACCTTCCTAACCTCTTAACTCAACAAAAGTATAGTGATCTTGGAAAGCTTCTCTTAATGCTTTTCGAGCATAAAAACAAAATTCTAAAGAATCACAAGTAATCACTTACCCTCTTAAGATCCGATAGAGCAATTAGGTCTTAGTGAACGTTCATCATCATCATCATCATCAACAACAACAACATCATTTAATGAAGTTTGTTCTTATATCTAAAATCACGCTTCATGATACGGTGAAAAATTCATGATACGATGAAAAAGATACCATACTTTTTATACAAGTAGAAGCCCCAAAATGTCTATAATAATTAAAATAATTGCATCGTATTTAAAACAATAGATTAATATCCAAAAGCATTATTAATGGAATATTGGAATTACAAAAAGAAATACCCTTGTTTTCATTTCTTAAATTTGCTTTATATAGAATTAGATATTAAAAAATATTTTAATTGAAATACAATATTATATTTTCATTTATGATTAAACAAATTTTATAAATATTTATTTTAAAATTGGTTAAAATAAATTTAATAATTATTAATTTAATTAAAAATATTAAAATTAACACTTCCATATTTTTTTTAATTTTCATGATTACTTTACATCTTAATTATTTCTTAAATATTATTATTGTAATATTCATTATTGTAATATTTATTATTATAATGTCTTCTAGGTATATGACAATGGATGATGAAGTGTGTTGTTAAGGCACTATAAGATGTTAAAGGGTTTGAAACCCCCTGAATCATGTAGGGTGTATGAACAAACTAGCAAACAAAAAAAATATTCATTATTATAATAAATGTATTTAGTTTGTTAAAAAATATTTTTCAATATTCATTACTACCATATTTCTCATTTTAATACATACTTCATCAACCTAAAATACTTTATTTTAACTAACACACCCTTAAAATGTTATTGTTAAATAATTTTAATGACATAAATGACAAAAATAAGTTATACAAATATAGTTGATATTCAAGATGTTATATTTAACTTCACAAACTCCATCAAATCCAATTAATAACACATCATCAAAATGTACCTCTTAAATAATTTCAACCACATAAATAACAAAAAAAACTTATACAAATATAATTAATATTCAACATTCTATATCTAATTTTATAAGTTCCATAAAATTGGATTATGTCAAGGATTTTAATTCATCTTCGAGATTTAATTCCCCATTTCTGTTAACAAAAAATATTCTCGTACATCATATCACTCTCCATTCGCATTTGGTTGTTAATAACTACCACCTTCACATAATTCAAAGGTACATGCATACTATGATAGAATAATTTATGTCCTGCAACCAACCATTAAAAACAAATAGAGATTTAATTAATGGCTAATTTTATAACTGTATATCAAACACATTAACGATTAATTACAAATTAAATATTAAGAAATGAATTAAAAAAAAAAAACTTAAAGGAAATCTTACTTGAAAAATCCCAAGTAAAGTGTGATGAGGTTCAAGAAGATGTTTGATGGGAGATAGTATTCATCTTCTCTTATTTCTCTGCATGCATAATATTGGTGTTCTTAATGCACTTGATGAGAAATTTACCATTTACATTATCCCTCGAAATTTCACCAATATCATTTGTGTTTAGTGCTCATCATATTATAAATTTGCTCCATCCTTTTAAAATAATGTAATTCTTGCTACTCAACCACCATTTTAACACAAATTTCATCTGTCTTTTCTCATCCAAATCAAAGACAAAAAAGGACATGCCCTTTTTATCATTAGCTTGTTTCCTCTGATCATTTGTGCAGTGTTTGAGAATAAGTTCATCAACGACCACGACCTTATTGGAAATGGCCAGTCTACAATTCCCATTGATTTCAAACCATAATTCCATGTTGTCTAGCAGGGCCTCACGTGACGATCCCTATATAACCCGTGGGGTTGCCTCACAGGAAACTAGTATTCTGACCTGTGGGGAACAACTAAATTAGGGTTTTTCAAGAAACCCCCACTCTCCTCTGCAATCACAAAACTTTGTCGTCGCTTCTCCTTCGCTACCTCATATTTGCACTACCTCATATTTGTCAATAAAATTCCTTCCAAAAAAACATTTCACAAGAAAGATATTCGATGCGTGCAATAGGTGTTAATGAGAGTCTCTTGATATCTTATTTATAGTTCCCAAGTGTCTTCCTTTAGGGGATATCTTGTAAGTGTTTTACTCATTTTCATTTTTTTAGGGTTAACCCACATTCTTGTTGCAACTACTTTACACATGATTAGTAAACTTATATTTTCTTTGTTACAACTACTTTACCCATAATTAACTTATTGTTGCAACCACTTTGACTAGAAAACTTCTTGAAGACTTTCTAGAGGCCTCTAGAATAATTGACATCTTGTTGAACTTATAGGATTTTGTAGATTATTCTTAAGAGTCCTGCAATATTTACAAATCCATATCTCCTCAATTGTGAGGATCCACATGACGTACCACCTATCACTAGAAACAAAATGACACGTACTATCCATCTATGATAGTCTCACTTGAAAATACGCTAACCTTCATGTATTTATTCCTTGATCAACTGTGGGTTCCATGGCCATACCTTCCGAGCTACTAGAAATTGCTACCAGACTTGCATCAAGGCTTGGCATCAATAAAAACCAACCCAATATTTCAACATAGGGCTCCCAAGCAGTGAAAGCTTTAAAACGAAACAATGATATCATAAATGAGGATATGTAGATATCGAGGAGAAGAGATTCATTGATTCCTTAGTATTGAGCTCACTCTAAGCATGTTGTAACATTATAATTCTTTTTAATTGTTGATTAAGGTTGGTTGTCATTGTTGTCGACCCTTGAAGAAAGTTCGATAGCGAATTCTGGTAGCACAAAGATTTGGGTAATGGAACCAAGGTTGTTTCATGTATAATGGTATGAGTTTTAATATAATTTAAGGTAACACTATTCTATATGGATATTACATGTCATTCCATTTCCTGTGGTATGTGGAACGTCACATAACTCGTCACAGTTAGAGAGTTATGGCCATGAGAAGTTGGAGAACCCAAGTTTGGGTAATGGACCAAATTTTGTTTGATGGATAATGGTATGAGTTTTGATATATTTATAGGTAATACTAATCTATATGGATATTACATGTCATTTCATTTCTTTTTGTATGTGGAACATCACATAACTCCTCACGGTTTGAGATTTATGGCCTTACGAAGTTGGAGGACCCTCATATGTCATCTAGAAGCCCCAAAAGGTCAAAGTAGTCAAAGTGGTGGTTTAATATATTTTAGAAGGTAAATAATAAAGTGAAGTGATGAGTGTACTATAATTCAAAGTGAATACAAAATAAATTATTTAAATAATAAATGTAATGGAGAAAATAGAAGTGGGTTAACCCTAAAATAAGGAAAGTGGGCAAAGTGACCTAGAAGATGTTTTTAAGGAAGCTTCTTGGAGAGTATAAATAAGAGGAAAGGCTCTCTAATTTTATATAGAACTTGATAATATTGAATATATATAGGTGACTGAGGTAAACAAAGGATATCTAAGTCGAATTTCGGAGGGAAGGTGAAGAAAAGAAGGCTAAAATTCAAGGGAGGATAAATTATTTTGATGATGCTTTCTAAGGCATGTTATTTACAGGTCATCTCACCATTTTAGCAATAAATTTTTTTCTAGAATGATTCTGCCCTTGAAATTGATAGGCCATTGAGGAAACATATCTAAGTATTTGTGGTAAAAATTTTATCTTGTGGGTCGTTGTATTTTTGGAGTTACACTCTGTGGAAAATAGGGTTTGTGTCTAGTTCTAAAACTAGTCTAAAAGAGGTGTTTCATGTAAACACGTCATAAATTCTTCATCAAATATCCAAATTCAGTAAGACCAAATGTGTTGGTTAGATTACAGTCTGTAGTATTCTTTGTAACATTTTTAGATCCATTCAAAAAATATTCCGTGTGGGGCACACTCTACAAGGTCGCTCTCTAGAATAAGCCAGAATTAAGCAAGGTATGTCATTTTTGCTATAAATCATTTTCTGAGAGGTTCCAGGTAGTGACACCTGGAGTAATTGAATAAAACAAACTGAATAAAATTTTGTACTATTTTTAGTTCTTTATTCATTACAGGTACATAGTTATGATTATTTCAAGTTAGGGTTGTTGACTAATCACAAACTAGTCATGTGAGACTAAAGAAAAGTTTGATGAAAATGCTAGTCTCTTGTTGTGAAAGTTAAGGAAGGTTTGCGGCTATGTGGTCATATACACTAGGTCTATTACAGATTTACAAATCATATTTGTATGATGAAATTGATGAGGGCTTTTGGTTAAGGTACATGTTGGGTACATGGTTGAGACAAGTAGTTGATGAGTTGGCACATACATGAGGTGCATAGTTGATTATGTTGGTACATATTGATGAGTGTTAGTTGATGAGTAGTTGACACATGATTGGTACATACTTGGTACATGGTTGGATGCACTTGTTTATGGTACAAGTTGATTACAGGTTGTTTTGTATAGGTTGGTGCATGGTTGATGCACTTGTTTATGGTACAGGTTGATTACAGGTTGAGGTACTGGTTGATGCATGGTTGATGCATGGTTCAAGTTTATTGGTACATGTTTACAGTGGTATATCTCATAGTGATAGTGTGACAGTTGTTCTATCATTCTACTTCTACTTCAGGGTGGTTGGACAAGGTAAGGACAGGTGGTTGTAGCCACCTTCCGGTTGTAGCTGAAGAACATAGGGGACTATAGCCTCCTTCTAGTTGTAGCTAGAGAATAGGGGAGTTGGAGCTTCCCTCAAGTTGTATCCTGAGAAACAAGGGGATTGTAACCTCCTTCGAGTTGCAGCTGGAAAACAAAGGAAGTTGGTGCTTCCAATGAATGTAATTCTTCAAAACATATAAGAAAAAAAATTATGTAGTTTTCTCTTGCTTTGGGTTTCCACGTAAAACACTGGTGTATTGTGTATGTGTATGATTGTTCATTTGTTCATTTCATATTTACTTTGTAGTTATTGGATGATAATTCTACATTGATATAACACTTGGATTATATGGTTAAAAAGGATTAAATTTCTCTATTACTGATTCACCCCCCCTCTCAGTAATCCAACAATTGGTATCAGAGCAGGTTCCTTCAAAAATCAATTTAACCACTCAAAGGTAGATCATGGAGAGAAACAACTTGTATAAAAGTGGAATGCCACAATTCAATGGACAAAAGTATGCAGTTTGGAGCATAAGGATGAAAACATATATACAAGCACAAGCATTTGAAATTGGGCAATCAATTGTAGATGATACACAACACCAACACTTCCGCCAACAAATGACAAAGCAGTAAAACTTGGTCAAAATAATTCCAAAGCCAAAAATGCACTTCTGAATGGTCTTAGTGAAATGGTATTCACCAATGTTGCACATTGTAAATCCACTAAACATATTTGGGACAAAATTCAAAATATTTATGAAGGAGATTCAAAATTCAAAGAAGCAAACCTTCAAACTTATAGAGGTCAGTTTGAACAACTTAAGATGAAGGAAGATGAGAATATTGCAGCTTACTTTTTAAGAGTTGATGAAACGGTAAATGCAATCATAGGATTGGGAGAAGAAAACATATAATTTGTAATTGTTCAAAAAGTACTAAGATTTCTTCCTATGAGATTTGACCCTAAGATATTAGCACTAGAATAAAGATCAAATCTAAAATCAATAAGAATGGATGAATTACATTGAATGTTCACAACATATGAAACGAAAATTGAATAGGAAAATACAGATATAAAAGAAGCATCCAAAAATTCGAAGCAAAAGGGAAGGCAAAAAGAAAAATATAGTAGCAACAGTGATGTCTCCGAAGATGATGAAGAAGTGGCCAACTTTGTCAAAAGACTGAACAAGGGAACCAACGATAGGTATAGAGGTAAGCTTCCTTTAAGTTTTTTTAATTGTGATGGTATTGGTCATTTTGCTAACAAATGTCCTTATAAGAAAAAGAGAAATGATGAAGGTTATTCGAAAGGAAAACACACATATAAAGGCAAAAGAACCACAAAGAAATTTTTCAAGAAAATTTTATGCACCAAAGAAGACATCTCATCATCAGATGAAGATGAAGTCAATGACAGTGAGACAGAAAGAATTCTATTCATGGCAGTAGAAGACTCTAATAAGGAAGACTCCGAAGAACAATATGAAGAAGCCAGAGAAGAATGTAAAGAAGTCGAAGAAGAAATTGAAGAGGAAGAATTTGACTACCGAGAGGAATTAATGTGTGCAATAGAAGTTATCAGAAGAAAAAAGAAGAAAAACAAAAAACTACAAGCAGAACTAGAAAAGAAAGAAGACACTCAAGAACTAGAAAAAATGATCACAAATTTGAAGGTTCAAATAGAAGAAGATAAAAGAATTGAAGAAGCACTCAAAGAAAAGCTAGAAGAAAAGACAAGATCATTGGAAATTTGGAAGCAGAGATTTTCACATTAAGAAAGGATCTTCAAAAGAAAAATATGTAGGACAACTCAAAAGTTTTGGATGACATTATCAGTAGTCAAAAATCTCATCATGACAAGTCTAGACTTGGATAAAATCAAACAGAAAAAGGATCAAGCTCCAAAACAACAGAGCAAGAAACATATCCAAAAGCTTTGCAGAAATAATCAAGGGGGATAGGAAGATTACAGGGACACTCCTCCACCAAGAAGATTCAAATTTTAGAATAAAAAACTGGAAGATAGGCCTCAAGAAGAAGAAGAATTCATAAGAGTACCTCCTTTAAGAATATATTCAACTCCCAAGTATCAAACTATCGTTTTTGGTTTATGTTATGCATGTAATAATTTTGCACATAAAGTTGTGAATTGCAAAGCTAACAACAGGAACAAAAGAAACTTTGAAAGTCATACACAAAGGGGTTATCCAAGAAGGCCTACTGAAACACAGAGAAGAAGTTACAACATGTTTGAATCTCTGAGCACTGAAGTGGAATGTTACAAATGTAAAAATTTTGGACACATGGCCAAATATTGCAGAATGGCAGTCCTCCTAGAGAACTGCAACAGAATAACAATAGTCACGGACAGGAACCTCAGAAAAGGACATGGATAAGAAAGAAGGATCAGTATAGCAATGAAGAATGCACACTCGCTCTACAAGCTAAGAATAAGAAACTTCGTTGGTATGTTGATAGTGGGTGTTCAAAACACATTACAGGTGATGGACATAGGCTTCTTACATTACAAAAGGAAAGAGATGGATCAGTCTCCTTCGGAAATGATGATTCAACCAAAATCATTGGAAAAGGCACAACCATAATTGGGAACAAGAATACAAAGGCATAAAATGTTCTACTAGCAGAAGATATGAAACATAATCTTCTAAGTGTGAGTCAAATGTGTGAACAAGGTCATAAAGTTACTTTTGATTCACAAAAGTGCGAGATAAGAAAACAAGGTTCAGGAAAATTGATTGTTGCAGTTGCGTGAACTTCAAGCAACGTATATGTATTAAGTGAAATTGGAAATGAAAAGTGTTGTCTTGGAAAAGAATATGAAAATTGGCTATGGAATAGAAGAATGGGTCACATATATTTTTATAACCTTGTCAAAGTCAGCAGAAGAGAATCAGTTAGAGAAATGCCCCGAATCACGAAACCAACCAACACTTTATGCAAGCATTGTCAACAAGGAAAGCAAACAAAGATCAGATTCAAATCAAAGGAATATTCAACGACAAGACCACTAGAAATTGTGCCTACTGATCTAGTTGGACCAACTACAACAAAGGGTTTAAAAGGTGAGAAATACTTTATGTTATTAGTTGATGATTATACAAGAATGACTACAGTTTTATTTTTCAAGAATAAGTTAGAAGATTTTGAAAACTTCAAGATCTACAAAGAAATGGTTGAAAATGAAATGGATTCAAAAATCAAATGGTTGAAATCTGATAATGGAGGAGAGTTCACTTCAAAGGAATTTATGGACTACTGCAGCAGAATAAAAAGGAAATTCTACATTGCTAGGACACCTTGACATAATGGAGTTGTTGAAAGAAAGAACAAGACAATACAATAAATGGATCAAACAATGCTAATGGATTACAAATTTACATATATATTTTGGACACAGGCAATGCATACATAAGTTCACATTCAAAATAGAGTAATGCTCAGAAACAACACTGGCAAAACTTCATACGAGCTATGGAAAGAAAGACTAGCAAATGTGAAGCACTTTAGAGTTTTTGGAAGCAAATGCTACATCAAAAGAGAAGATGGAAAAATGGGAAAGTTTGACTCTTGTGTGGAAAAAGGGTAATTGTTGGTTACTCAAGTATAAGGAAAGCATACAAGTGTTACAATTTGATATTGAAAAAAGTTGTATAAAGCATGAACGTAACAATTGATGAAACAGGAAGACCAGAACCAAAGGAAGAAGAAAATGAATCAATTGAACAACTTTTAGAACAAGGAGAAGAAGATGAAAAGGAAGCAGAAGAGGAAGACGAAGAGAATCCGATAGAAGTAGAAGATAAAGTTCATCAAGTTCCTCCAAAGACACCTAGCAGATGAGTACAAAAGAATCATTCTTCAGATCAGATTATCGAAAACAAAGATGCAAGAATTGATACTAGAAGAAGAAACTATTCACCAAAACAAACACACATAGCACTCACATCTATGATTGAACCAACCTATTTTGAAGAGGCCAGCATGGATGAATTTTGGAACAAGGCCATGGATGAAAAATTGGATCAAATAGAGAAAAATGACACTTGAGAATTGGTTCCAAGACCAAAGGATAAAAATGTGATCGACACAAAGTGGGTATACATAAATAAATTGAACAAATATGGACATGTTACAAAGAACAAGGCTGGATTGGTATGTAAAGGATATGCAGAGGTTGAAGGAATCGACTTTGAAGAGACATTTTCCCCAGTTGCCAGAATGGAAGCAATCTGATTACTTTTAGCTTATGCATGCTCCAAAAATATTAAAGTGTATCATATGAATGTAAAATCATCTTTTTTGAATGGGGAACTTGAAGAAGAAGTCTACATTGAACAACCATAAGGATTTCAATTTTTAGAGAACGCAGATTATGTGTGTAAATTAAAGAAGGCATTGTATGGTCTAAAACAGCCTCTTAGAGCATGGTACTCTATACTTGATAAATATCTACAATAGGCAGGGTTTAGAAAAGGAAGTGCAGACAACAACCTCTACATCAAGGTAAATAAAGATAGTATTTTATTAATTGAAGTCTATGTTGATGATATTATTTTTGGTAGTGATGATGACAAGTTAAGCCAGAAATTTGCAAAGGATATGCCGAATGAATTTGAAATGTCATTAATTAAAGAACTGTCCTTCTTTCTGGGACTTTAGATACGTCAAAGTAACCAAGGAATTTTTATTTCTCAAGCCAAGTATATAAGAGAAATGATAAAGAGGTTTGAAATGGAAGATTGCAAACCAATTATCAATCCCATGAAAACCAGTTGCAAGTCAAGCAAAGATGATGATTCAAAGTCTACAGATAATAGGAAATACAGGTCAATGATTGGTAGCCTATTATATGTGACAGCATCTAGACCAGATGTAATGCAGACAATTTTATAGGTGGCACGATTTCAAGCAGCACCAAAGTAATCACATGTGTTAGTAGTGAAGAGGATTTTCAGATATCTCAAAGGAACAGAAGAGTTTGGACTATGGTATCCAAAAGGAAAGGATCTATCTCTTATTTCCTACATAGATGCATATTGGGAAGGTTTTATTAATGACCAATGAAGCATCAGTGGAGCAATGTTCTACTCGGGTGAGTGTTTAGTATCATGGATAAGAAAGAAGCAATCATCGATATCTGTATCTATAGCCGAAGCAGAGTATATTGCAGAGGAAAGATGTTGTACACAGGTTCTTTGGATGAAACAAACTCTAACAGACATACAGGTTGAGTATGATGAGCCCATTCCAATCTATTATGATAATATAAGCATCATCAATATTTTAAAGAACCTGGTGATGCACTCTAAGATGAAGCACATTCCAATCAAGTATCACTTTTTACGGGAAAAAATTGTTGTAAAGAACATCAAAGTTGAGTATGTGGATAGAAAAGAACATCTGGCATACATTTTTACAAAACCACTTCCACAGGAAGCCTTTGAGTATCTTCGCCAGAGACTCGGAGTTATTTTTACTCCAAAAT
Source organism: Picea mariana (assembly GCA_032191745.1). Lineage (NCBI taxonomy): Eukaryota > Viridiplantae > Streptophyta > Pinopsida > Pinales > Pinaceae > Picea > Picea mariana. The sequence goes on from JASDQU010105568.1 coordinate 110,341, forward strand.
GAATGCTTTTGAATTCTAAGTTATATGTCTTAGATGTAAATAAGGAAGCACCATAAAGAGGACAGTTCCGTTAGGGGAGTAGCCCTGGCTGGAAAGATACCTTTGTCATTGATGACAAAGGGGGAGAAATTTATTAGATGCAGAGGACATCTTGTCATGATTCCAGAGGGAGCAACGATCACAGAGATGCATAGGACAAAGGCATGGTTCCAAGGGGAGCATGAGTGATATGACTTTAGTATTTCATGAAATGATTTCAGTATCACATCAGAGTGTTGCCATCAATGCCAAAGGGGGAGATTGTTGATTAAGGTTGGTTTTCATTGATGTCAACCCTTGAAGAAATTCTGGTAGCGAATTCTAGTAGCACAAAGGTTTGGGTAATGGACCCAAGGTTGTTTCATGTATAATGGTATGAGTTTTAATATATTTGAAGGTAATACTATTCTATATGGAAATTAAATTTCATTCCATTTCTAGTGGTATGTGGAACCCAGGTTTGGGTAATGGACCCAAGTTTGTTTGATGGATAGGTCTCCACTGGCTATTCATTTTGGTTTTCCACTCATTTTTTTTTTCTTTTCCTGTGGCTTTGAAAGAATAGAGGCCTCTGTGAATTGACCATGTTTCTGACTTTAACTTTGATTTGTAGAGAGGTTAAGATCTCAATAACATCTTTCCCTGCCTTACGTTGGCTTCAAAATCGAGACCTCAATTAGGTGTCCATGCCACATATATGCACAATTTGGATACAATTTTTTTCTTCTACTAATGATGTCACTTAAAACTTATTTTTTTAGTTGAGCTCAATTGTTGTTGGGATTGATTAGAATTGGTAAAAAGAGTTTTTTATGAAGCATTGGATCAATACATCTAATTTTTTTTAATATTTTAAATGGGTATTCTTAGATGCATTGAGAAAATTATCAAGGAGTGGGAATTGTAGAAAGAAGTTGCAATCATAGAATAACATAACAATTGTCTTGTGAAGAAGGATTTTCAAGGACCTAATTTATTTTATTATATTTTCTAATTTAATGGAATTGTTTTTTCTAAAAAGAATAATGTTTTTTTAATTGTTTAATATGATAGAAATATTCTTCGAAGACATCTATCTCATTCCTTGTAAAAAAAAGAAAAAGAAAAAAAACATATCTAGAAAATAAGAAATAAGACAAGTTCACTTTAAATATTTTGTGACAATCATTTTTGTTGTGATTAAAAAGTTCAATATGAAATAAATTACAATGAAAATAGGTTTAAAATTTATAAATGATTAACAATTTAATAAAAATATACCATGGAAATAAACATAATTAACAAGACTATCTCAATTTAAATTTGTTCTCAAAGTTGTTTTCTCATGAAAATATGTTTAATACTAAATAATTGTTATGAAAACATATCTAAATTTAGAAATTATTAATAGTTTGACATGTAGGATAACTTTCTTTTACAAATAATTCCTAGAGTTGCCATTAAAGAAAGATATCCAAGTTATTGAAGAACATTTTAGCCAAAGTTTGAAATAATGTTTAAAAAAATAATATCTTAATAATATAGTGTTAGTTTTATAACATAACCTTTTTTTAGTTTTATTTATAAATAACCTTGTATAGTTTTATATATAAATAACTCATTGAAGGACCAAAAGTGTCACTTTCGTAACTTCATCCTTATGCCAAAGACCAAACCCACTTCATCATCAAGGAAAAAATTACACAAAAGTGAGCTAAGAGTTTATAGAATACATGATATTAGGTGGTGCATGAGAAGATCGTGTGGAGCAACAAAAAGGTTGTGTAAAAGGTGAAAACAAGGTCATCATATATGCACCTTTAATGTGAGTTATGTGTTAGACTTAAATTTTTGAGTTTATATGATAAGAGAATTCATAACAAAAAAATGTTAAAAAAATAATTTTAAATCAAAAGTATCATTAATTTATTTTTCAATATGGAGTATTAAGTGTTTTAGCATTTTTAAGTTGAAACATAGTATTATTTTTTTTTTAACTAACATGCCATTAAAATGTTATTGTTAAATAGTTTTAATTACATAAATAAAATAAAAATAAGCTATACAAATATAGTTGATATTCAATATGTTATATTTAACTTCATAAAATCCATCAAATCCAATTAATAATACATCATCAAAGTATCTCTCTTAAATAATTTCAACCACATAGATAACAAAAAAACCTTATACAAATATAATTAATATTCAACATTCTATATCTAATTTTATAAGTTCCGTGAAATTAAATTACATCAAGGATTCAAATTCATCCTCAAGATTTAATTCCACATTTCTTATAACAAAAAATATTCCCCAACTAATACATCATATCACTCTCCATTCACATTTGGTTGTTAAGAACTACCACCTTCACATGAGTCAAACGTACATGCATACTATAGTATCATAGCTTATGTCATGCAACCAACCATTAAAAACAAATAGATTTAATTAACTAATTCTTATTAAGTGTATATCAAACACATTAACAATTAATTACACATTAAATATTAATAAATAAATTAAAAAGAACTTAAACAAAATCTTACTTGAAAAAACCCTTGATGAGGTTCAAGGAGGTGTGTTACGGGAGATAGTATTCATCTTCTCTGTATGCATAATATTATTGGTGTTCTTGATGCACTTGATGAGAAATTTTCCATTCACATTATTCCTTGAAATTTGGACAATATCATTTGTCTTTAGTGCTTGTCCTCTTATAAATTTGCTCCATCCTTTTAAAATCACGTAAATCTTGCTTCTCAACCAATGTTTGAACACAAATTCCATTTCTCTTTTCTCATCCAAATCAAAGACAGAAATGGACATGCCCTTTTTATCATTCACTTGTTTCCTCTAATCATCAATGTAGTGTTTGAGAATAAGTTCGTCAACTTCGTCAACGACCTTATTGGCAATGGCCAGTCTACAGTTCCCATTGATATCACTCTTGAACAGTTTTTTTTCAAACCATAATTCATTGAACACTATGGGCTTGCCAAATAACATCACTCTATTTTCTCTCATCTTCCTCATACACACCATCTTGTTCAATTCAAGTCTCCTTAATACACCTGAAACAATTTCAATTTGAGGTTAGAAACAATTTTTTTTCAAACCATAATTCATTGAACCCTAGAGCATCACTCTATTTTCTGTCACTTCTAGCCTGGATTAACAACACGGAAAGATGGAGGTTCAACAAACCTCAAATATGGTTAAAACAATTTCAGCAAACCTTGAGGTTCAAACACTTAGATTTGCCCTCCAAGATTCTCCAACTAAGCAGGGCTTTGCTGGCTCCTCAAGTTCAACAACTGGCAGCGTGAGCGAAGACAGGCTTACGAAAACCGAAAAAGAAAACCAAGATTAGGTTTCCAGATTACTCACATACACAAAGGTGAGAATATGGAGGTTGCACCCTAATATATGTGTGTGTGTGTGTGTGGAAGTTAAATATTACTGAAAAAATTAAATTAAAAAAAAATATGGAAGTTGTGCATATATATATATATATATATATATATATATATATATATA
>JASDQU010105568.1:120147-131195 GCA_032191745.1 Picea mariana
GATAAGGTGTTTTTCAGAGGTAAAAAGGTTAATTGATTAATTAAAGTGATTTAATTAATTAATTAAATATAAATAAAATGAAAGTCACTTTGGAGGGACAAGGAGTCCGACAGAAAAAAGTATAAAGGAAAGGCAAGGGCCTCTACTCATTCATTCATGTATGATCATCTTTTGATATCTAGCTTTTAGCTAGTGAGCCCAACATTGGGGGTTTTGAGGCTTTTGACTTAACAAACCCTAGAGGACGATTCGGTGGTGAAAGATTCCATCTAGATTGTTCCAAGCTTGGTCTTGGAGATACAATATGCTCCCACACCATTCTAGTTCTAGATCTACTCAGTTGCAAGAGGATTGTACATCAGTTACATATGGAGATAGAGAGAGGGTGCACCAGTTGAGGGTTTCCAGCAAGAGGGGCACACCATCCATTGAGGGAGGATTCATTCTAGCTGAGGAGAAAAGATTTCGGGAATTCCAGGTATTGGGTTTTCCTTGCAGGTGTCTGGGCAACATTCTTGGTTGTTTCTGGAGGCATTTCAGTTGAGGGTTCATTTGTATTGAGATTGGGATGATTTCCCAAGAGGAGGGCACACCATTTCTTGGAGGGTGGCTAGATCCAAGGGGCTAGTAGGTCCTTTGATGATTTGAGGACTTGGGTTTCCATTGCAGTGTCCCGATCTATCATTCTAGCTGATTTGTGGAGCCATTAGAGGTCTCTAGGAGAGAGGTTGAATTATTAGGGTTTCAACCATCCAGGAGGGCACACCACACATTGGAGGAGATTCAGATCCATAGGGTTTGAGAGGGATCTTGGATATTCGGGCACCTAGGTTGTTCTTTCCATCACCCAATCTACTGTTTGGCATATTTCTTGGTGTGATTGGACACTTTTGGTAGTAGGGCCAAATTGTTGAGGAGATTCAACTATCCAACAGGGCATGGCACATTCCTGCTAGGGGTTTAGAATTCTTATGGACCAGATCTACTTGTATTCAGTCTTCATTGTATATCCATCCTTTGGAGGCTTATTGTAGTCTTCTATTGGAGAATTTTGTAGCATCTCTATTGTCTATCTTCTTGGCCATCTGTTGAGCATTCCAAATCGGCATCTTCATTGTAGCAGGTTTCTCTATTTCATGAATAAAAACATATTTGGGATGTTTTGTCTTGTATATCATATTGCATATGGTTGAGGTATGTTCCATGATTGTAGCTTCTTGTTATTTGTTGCAACACACATATAAACACATCAGTAAAACCCTAAACGTAATTGTAAGCAAAGTGTTTGGCGAAATACCACAACCAGAAAAAAGTTTTAAAGACACCCAAAACCGTGAGGATCCTTGCATAATGTCTTGGGATCATTACAACTGCATTTACAGCAGAAAGCATGAGCAATACCAATGAAGAAAATAGTGCGCGCAGTATCAAGAAAGGGGAAAATGGCGCAGAAATGAAGGCATCATTCCATTCTAAAACACGGGATGACTCCTGACTATGGCATTTCCGATTTGGAAATTTGAACTTTGGAGGTCTGAAACTATTACATGCAAAGGATATGGTAAAAGGATTACCATTGATTGAAAAAACAGAAAGGATATGTGAAGGCTACATATTTGGCAAGCAACATAGAGAATCATTTCCAGTTGGCAAGTCGTACAAAGAAAAAGTTCAATTGGAAATAATACATTTTGACATTTGTGGACCAATGCAAACTCTGTCTATAGGAGGCAGTATTTATTTTCTAACATTCATTGATGATTTCTCAAGAAAGACATGGATTTATTTTCCAAAGCATAAATCTGACACATTGTGTTGTTTTCAGTAGTTCAAATCACTTGTGGAGAAACAGAGTGGTTATTACATCTAGTTTGTAAGAATGGATAGAGGAGGAGAATACATGTCAAAATAATTTCATAACTTTTGTAAAGATCATGGCATCTACAAGCAATTTACCACGCGATACACACCACATCAGAATGGTGTCGTAGAAAGAAAGAACAGAACCATCATGGAAATGGCGCGCAGTATGTTGTTAGCCAAACATCTGTCAAATGAGTATTGGACTGAGGCAGTAGCAACTGCAGTATACATCTTGAATAGATGTCCGACAAAGAGTGTGAAGAATAGAATTCCTCAGGAAGCATGGATAGGATCAAAGCACAATGTAGCGCACTTAAGAGTTTTTGGTTGCGTCGCATATGCACACGTTCCATATGAACTCAGAAGGAAGTTGGACAACAAAGGACATAAATGTATATTTGTTGGGTATTCTTAAGAGACAAAAGGATACAAGCTATATGACCCTGTCATAAGAAAAGTCATAATCAGTCGCAATGTTTAGTTCGTAGAGAATGAAGCATGGGATGAAACCATATAAAATATAGTAAAGATAATTGACACAATGAAGCATGATGATGCAGGGGATGAAGTGTTTCAAACACCATACACAGGTCTCCCAACTCTTTCTACACCTACCAATGCAATGCAAATTACCGTGCAAAATACTCCGGTAAGAGAAACAAGTGCACAGTCCACACCTAGAGCGCAGCAAACACCAACAAGCAGTCTGAATACTTCTACATCTCCAGATCCAACATTAGCAAGTTTGTTACCAAGAAAGACAAGAAGTCTATGTGACATCTATAATGAAGATGCAACAAATTCTTTTTCAGTCTTTGCTTTGTTTTCACAAATAGATGATCCATTAACTTTTGAAGAAGTTTTCAAAGAGGAAGTATGGGCACAAGCCATGGATGAATAAATGAGGTCCATAGAGAATAATAAAACATGGAAATTGTTAGATGTATCTGATGATAAGGATGTCATAAGTGTCAAGTGGATTTACAAAACCAAGAAAGATGCAGAAGGAAAAGTACAGAAGTACAAGGAAAGATTAGTTGCGAGAGGCTTTACACAACAACCTGGAATTGATTACAACGAAACATTTTCACCATTTGCAAGCATGGACACAGTCAGAACAACGTTAGAAATTGCCACATAGTACAAATGATCAGTTTATCAGATGGACATAAATTCAACATTCTTGAATGGAAACTTAGAAGAAGAAGTATATGTGGAACAACCGCAAGGTTATTAGATTCCAGGACAAGAAGACAATGTATGCAGATTAAATAAAGCACTGTATGGATTAAAGCAAGCTCCGAGAGCTTGGTACAGTCACATAGATTCCTATCTCACATGGAATGGATTTCAGAGAAGTGAAAATGAGCTAACACTATACATCAAATCAAATCAGCAAGGTAATGTGTTAATTATTTGCTTATATGTGTATGGTTTGATATTCACAGGTAATTTTGGCATAGAAGAGTTCAAGTTAGTCATGAAGGATGAATTTGAAATGAATGATTTAGGACTTATGAGATATTTTCTAGCAATAGAAGTGCACCAGTCCAAAACTGGTATATTTATCTCACAGTCCAAGTATGCACATGAAGTATTAAAGAGATTCAATATGGTAAACTCAAAAGCAACACCAACACCTGTCATAATAGGATTAAAGCTAAGCAAGGAAGATAGAGGGTCCAAATTGGATCCCACATTATTTAAAAGACTGGTAGGTAGTCTTATGTATCTAACAATAACAAGACCTGATATTATGTATGGAGTGAGCCTAATCTCAAGGTTCATGGAAACTCCAAAAGAATCACATTAGAAAGCAGGAAAGAGAATCTTGACATATGTGAATGGAACAAAAGTTTTTGGCATAAAGTACTCCACTTCAGAAGATTTCAAACTCATTGGATACACTGACAGTGATTGTGGAGGTAGTATTGATGACAGGAAAAGTACCTCTAGGTACACATTTCATTTTGGAACAGGTATGGTATCATGGACATCAAGGAAGCAACCCATAGTGACACTTTCTTCAGCAGAAGTAGAGTATGTCGCAGCCACAAGCGCAACTTGTCAAGCATTATGGATGAGAAGGATGCTAAGAGATTTGTTGAAGAAACAACAGGAACCAACTACAATTTTTTGTGACAACAGTTCAACCATCATGTTATCAAAGAATCATGTGTTTCACAAGAAAACCAAACACATTGATACAAGGTATCATTTCATCAGAGAATTGATGATAACAAAGAGATCTGTTTAGAATTTTGTAGATCAAAAGAATAAATTGTAGACATTTTTACAAAATCTTTAGCAAGAGATGCATTTTAGCATCTGCACAATAGTCTGGGAGTCTGTGCAGTAACATATGAGTGACAGTAAAACAAAAATTCAAGTTTTTGATGTCATTTTATTTTGTAACTCCACCAAATTATAATTAAGGGGGAGTGTTGGAAATTGTAATCACAAGTCGGTGAGATCCTCACGTCATCGTCGATTTGTCTGTTAGTCGAAATCTGTCAGTAGTCGAAATGTCAGTCAGACAGTCTGACAAGTTTGCAAGTGCAAATTCGCATACTTACTGAAAATTCAGTTGGCAAGCAAGAGAACTATAAATGAAGCCAAATTCTATCTTCCCAAATTAAATTAAGTGGTTGAAGAGTCAGTCGTAATTATGGTTGTGTTAAATGTAGAGTCAGTCTTAGCTTCTGAAGGAAGTTTATATAAGTCTGAGTTTCTTAGTTAGAAAACATGGATAGATAGAGAGATAGAGAAAAGGAGAGAGGGATGCAAAGAAGATGTTCAAGAACCAGCAATAGTTGAAGAGTTGACAGAAGAAGTATCAGAGCCGAAGCTCATTTTGTCATTGTATTTTGTAATCTGAGCGCACTGCGCCGAAGTTCATTAATATCAAGTATTTTTGTGTGTTGACAAGGTTCTGTGTTATTTCTCTATTATATTCCACATTCGTAAATCATTCTATTTAGTGTGTATTCACAGTGTGCGGTAATTTGGCAATCTATGCACTGCACAATGATCTTGAGAACTTTGTCACATAGCCTATTTCGTGCACAGTGTTTTAAACTGTGTTGCGTAGAGTAGACTACTCGCATCACCCTTTACCTTCGAAGAATTCATTAATTTTTAAATTGAAAATTCTTTTACATTTAATATCTATAAATTTTATAAAAAATTACACTTTCTAAACTTAAAATTAAAATAATTTAATAAAATTACTTAATAATTTAGTTATAAACTTTATAAAAATTTACACTTTTAAACTTAAAATTAAAATAATTTAATAAAATTACTTAATAATTTTAGTTATATTATATTTTATTGAAAAAAAATTAACTTATATCTTATATTATATCTTATAAAATTTATATTATATCTTATAAAATTATTCAATCAAATAATTGAAATACAAATTTATTTATATTATTAGTTTACTGAAATTTACATTTTTATTTATTTATATTCTTAATATTTATAAATTTATTCAATCAAATAATTAAAATACAAATTTATTTACATTCTTAATATTTAGAGTTTTTTACAAAAATATATATTTCAATAAATGCTTATATCTACATATAAATTTATAAAAATGATATTTATGAAAAATCAAAACAGCAAAATATTTTATAAACTTTACATAATATTTTTACTAACTTCACAATTACTAAAATAGAAAACTATATATATATATATATATATATATATAAACTGGAACAAACCAAATTTCGGTTCCGAAGTTTGTAGATTTTAAAGGGCAATACATTGTAATTATCTGATGAGGAGTTATAGTCAGTAGATTTTAAACGGATATATGATGATGATGATTAACGTCCACTAAGACCTAATTAGTCTATCGGACCTTAAGAGGGTAAGTGATTACTTTTGATTCTTTAGAATTTTGTTTCTGTGCTCGAAAAGCATTAAGAGAAGCTTTCCAAGATCACCATACTTTTGTTGAGTTAAGAGGTTAGAAAGGTTGGTAGTGTGATCAATATTTTGAAAATGAGATCTAATATGGGTATAGGCTGAACAATCTAAGAGAAAGTGATTTTCATCTTCAACCTTCTTATTGTTACAAAGGTGACACACTCTTTCATCCCATGGCGTTTTAGGAATTGACCAACACCCAGTTTCACTATGGAGCTTGTGAGAATTTGTTCTTATCTTAGCAATGCTTATTTTTTTTCTTAACACTTGGCAAAACATCTTTTAGATTAGAGTTGATTTTATATATATATATATATATATATATATATATATATATATATATAAGTTTAATGAATAATCTAAAAAAAATGTTTTTATTATTATTTTTAGTATAAATAATATTGACATAATTTAAGTATTTTTAATATAAATAATATTGAAATAATTTTAGAAATTAGAGTGATTTTTACATTTAACTTAAATTTAAGTATTAAAAAAAATTCAAATTAATAATATTTTTATTATTAGAATATAAATTACATAAATCACTTAGCAATATTTATGTTATTAATTTTATATTTTAAAAATAATAAAATTAAAATAATAACAAAATTATTATTAAATAAAATTAATTATAAATTTCATTACTAGTCAGTCTTATTCACATTTGGTTTTTAATAATTATTATTTTTATTATTTTCACATGAGTGAAAGGTACATGCATACTATGATATCATAATTTATGTCATGCAACCAAGCATTAAAAACAAATGAGTACATGCATACCATGATATCATAATTTATGCCCTGCAACCGAGCATTAAAATAGAAATTTAATTAGCTTATCATCCTCATCATTTAAAAATTGAAACATAAATGCCATGGAAAAAATAGCATTATCTTAAAATTAACACTTTGATGTTTTTAATTTTCATGATTACTTTGCATCTTAATAATTTGTTAATTATTATTATTATAATATTCATTATTATAATAAATGTGTATAGTTTTTTAAACAATACTTTTCAATATCCATTACTACTATATTTCTCATTTTTATACATAATTCATCAACCCAAAATACATATTTTTTTAACTAACACACCATTGAAATGTTATTGTTAAATAATTTTAATCACATAAATAACAAAAATAAGTTATATCGATATAGTTGATATTCGCCAGCACGGGTGTAGACCCATTGGCATGTGCCTTGTAAATGGAAGGAATTGTGTAAAGGAGGTCGCAAGTTCGATTCTCACCCCGCTTTGACTGGGTTGTTAAGAACTTCAACCTTCACATGAGTCAAAGGTACATTCATACTATGGTATCATAGCTTATGTCCTGCCAAAAAAATAAAAGAAGAATAAACAAAAATACAGGAAGAATATTAGAAGAATGTTGGGAAATGAACGCACTTGCGTTGATCCCATATTAACTGTATAAATACTATAAATTGACAGTTTTATGGTTGAGAAATAGGTGTAACTGTAAACCGTTTCACTAACTAATTTCATTAATGAAATTACAATTCCTAACACTCCCTCTTAATCTCAAGGATTACATTATTAATAATGCCTAAACTTTGATGCTGAAATTGAAAAACATATATTCCCAATGGTTTAGTGAAGATATCAGCTAGCTGAGCTTTACAACCACAAAATTTGAGAAAAATGTCACCATTTTTTACGAGTTCATGAATGAAGTGAAATCGAGTATTGATGTGTTTTCTTTTCTGATGAAACACATTATTCTTCGACAAGGAAATGGCTGAGTTATTGTCACAAAAAATCGAAATAGGTTCTTTTGTCGTATATCCAAAATCCATCAAAATCCTTTTAAGCCAAACTGCATGGCATGTTGTTGTTGTTGCCGCTACATATTTCGCTTCTGCAAAAGAGATAGAAACTATGGGCTACTTCTTAGATGCCCATGAAATCAAATTCTTTCCAAAAAGAAAAGCATATCCTGAAGTGTTTTTTTCGTCATCAATACTTCATGCATAATCACTGTCGGTATAACCTGTAAGAATACTATCTGTTGAAGCTGTGTACCACAAACCATAAGTGGTTCTACCTGCAATGTATCTTAAGATCCTCTTACCAACTTTCCAATGAGAATACGTAGGAGATTCCATAAACCTGGAAATGTAACCTGTTGCATATGTTATGTCAGGTCTTGTAGTAGTAAGATACATAAGAATACCAACAAGTTGTTTATACAATGTGGAACTTATTACTGGTCCCAAATCTTCCTTGCTTAATTTAGTGCAAAGAGCAATAGGAGTGTCAGCAGGCTTACACTTTTCCATCTTAATTTTTTTCAAAACATCAGCAACATATTTTTGTTGACTAATAAATATACCATGATCAGATTGGCCTACTTCAATGCCTAAGAAATACTTCATTAATCCAAGATCCGTCATTTCAAACTCATTTTTCATGGCTGATCTAAATGCATCTAACATCATGTTTCCTGTGTAGATCATGTCGTCAACATAAAGACATAGGATGAGAATATTACCCTGTTGATTTACCTTGACATACAAAGTAGGCTCATTTTCGCTCCTATCCAAACCATCTTTGAGTAAATAATGATCAATCCTACTATACCAAGCTCGCGGAGTTTTCTTGAAACCGTACAAGGCTTTTTTTAATTTGTACACTCGATTCTCTTGTGTTTTAACTTCAAATCTAGGTGGTTGATGAACATACACTTCTTCATTTAACACTCCATTCAAGAAGGCGTACTTAACATCCATTTGATAAATAGGCCACTTATTGTGTGCTGCAATGGCCAAAACAAATCGAACAGTATCTAATCTTACTACAGATGTGAAAGTTTCACCATAATCAATGCTACGTTGTTGTGAAAAACCTCTAGCAAATAACCTTTCTTTGTGTTTCTCAATCTCACCTTTTTCATTTAGTTTAGTTTTATAAACCCAATTGACACTTATGACATTTTTATCTGCAGGTAGATCAACTAAATCCCATGTATTGTTTCTTTCAATAGCTTCTATTTCATTATTCATTGGATCTACCCATACTTTTTTATTTCCAGCTTCATCAAAACAAGTAGGTTGAGATGAGAAAAATGCAAACTGTACTACATTATCATCTTGGTCATATATATCACACAAACTTCTCATTCTTTGATGATTATGGTCAGAATCTGAATCACTATGAGATGAAGATGAATCACTATGAGATGAAGAATCATTATGAGACAGAGAACTACTTTCATTTTGAACTTGCAATCTTGGAAGATGTGTTATTGATTCTTGATGTTCATATTTCTTTGTAGGTGCTTGATGTTCATCTAACTCAAGAGAATGATTGTGAGAAGTATTGTTTTCCATTTCATCCCATGATTTATCTTCCATAAACTTAACATCTCTACTTACTAGAAATTTCTTAGTAATAGGATTATATAATCTGTATGCTTTCGACTATTCACTATAGACAATAAAAATGTACTTCTCACTTCTATCATCAAGCTTATTTCTTAGCTCTTCAGGAACATGAGCAAAAGCAACACAACCAAAATTTTTGAAATGAGAAACATTTACCTTAGATCCACTCCATTTTTCTTCAGGTACTTTACCTTGAACAGTGGAAGTCGTTGATAAGTTAAGTATGTAAATTGAACATGCAACTGCTTCATCCCAGTAATGTTTGGACATTTTTCTTGTTGTAAGTAAACTCCTGGCCATGTTCATGATGGTGCGATTCTTTCTTTCTTCCACTCCATTTTGTTGTGGAGTATAGCTGGCAGTCATTTTCTTTTTAACACCATGATGTTTTCAAAAATCAACAAACTTTGTTGAGTCATATTCATCTCCTCCATCAGATCTCAAAAATTTGACAAATCTGCCACTTTGTTTCTCTGCTACTTGAATTCTTTGAATCGAGTGAAAGACTCGGATTTGTGTTTGAGAAAATAAACCCAAACGTTCCTGCTACAATCATCAATAAATGTTAGAAAATAAAAACTTTCACCAATCGACTGATTTTGCATAGGTCCACATAAGTCTGTGTGAACTAACTCTAAGCACTCTTTGTCTCTATAAGAGGATGATGGAAAACTATCTCGCTGGTGTTTTCCTACTATCCAACTTTCAAAAGAATGAATCTTATTAATCGAAGGAGGCAATCCTGTCACCATAGACTGTCTTTGTAACAAACTCATACTTTTGACTAGTAAATGACCATAACGATAATGCCATAACTCAATTTCAGTCACATTAGAAATATTACATGCATACATCTTCCCACTTCTCATTTCTAAGGGAAACAATTTGTTCTTTGTCATAGGGATTTTTGCAACAAGTATTTTAGTTTGATTAAGAATTGTGCAAATTTTGTTGTGGAAATTGGCATCATAACCATGTGCCATTAATTGCCCTATACTCAACAAATTGTGTTTGATATTTGGTACATAGTAAACATCAGGAATATTTTTCACTTCACCCTGCTTTGTTAGAACTGGCACAACACCTTTTCCTAATGCTTTGATCGAATGATCATCACCCAAACTAATTGTAGTAATAAGAGATGTATCAAGATTAGAAAGTAAGTCATTGTGACCAGTCATATGATTGCTACATCCACTATCTAGAAACCAAACATCTTTGTCAAGAAGTTGCTGAGATACTTGACATGAAAGAAATAGAGTATCATATGTTCCACTTTCTGTGACATTAGCTTTATTTCTAAACTGCAACTTACGAAATTCAGATATATGATGAACCAACTTTTTACAATAACGACATTAGATTACTAATTTACTTGTCCATGTCTGACCACGATCTTGTGAAGACGATCTTGACTTCTCTGACTGGTCTTTTGTTTGTTCATGTTTATCTCTTGTTTGAGAACGTCCTCTACCACATCCTCGACCACATCCATGAAAACCTCTGCCTCTACCTCTACCTCTGTCCATGGACACTTTAGTCTGAAATGCATGTTCTAAAGTATCAAGATCCAAGGTCATCCTTGCTTCATGAGATAACTATGAACCAGTCAGTTCTTTTATAGAAAAATTAGTTAGATCTTTTGACTCAAGAAGAGCAGTAACTACCATTTCAAATTTCTTAGGTAAACTTCTAAGAACTTTTTCAACAACTCTTTGGTCTGTGAGTTCTTTTTCGCCATTAATCCTAAGTCGATTAATAATACCCATCACTTTAGTCATAAACTGATCAACACTTTCTGATTCACTCATCTTGAGGGTTTCCAATT
>JASDQU010105568.1:177356-202117 GCA_032191745.1 Picea mariana
TTTTAGCAGTTTTTACTTTTGGGGCCATTTTGAGGGCCTAAATGAAGGTTTTTCGTCATCGAGCTCCTCAATGATATCCAAAAGCATAATTGATCCCCAAAAATGAATCTCCTCAGCAATACCTTTCCAATGGGCTATCACACGCCTAAAACGGAGATCGTATGCAAAAGTTACAACCCTGGGAAGTTGATGTGCTAGCTTACCCAATGGGTCCCACATGACTTTTGGCGTTTCATCTCCTAGGGTTAGGTTTTTGGATGTCTATGGTTTTTGGCATTCTTTCTTATTGTAAAATTGACTTCAGAGCCTCATTGTAACCTTGTTCTTGCGAATGCGTGCTGTCGTCACATCTCTTCTCAGAGATAAGCCGCCACCATTCCAGCAAGCTTGTTTCCGCTGCATTTTATAGTTTCAACTTATTTCGTTATTGAATAGAAAACTAGTTTTACTGTATCTTTGTTATTTTGTGTTAAGCACCTATTAATAATCTGTATTCGTTTCATTCTGCTCATAAAATTCGGTTGTGGATGTTGATTCGTTTGTGGATGTCATCCATGTTGATTCTGCTCATAAAATTCGGATCAGTAGCATCTCAAAAAAGTTCTATAACAATGCTATATTTGGCCATGTGATTCATGGATGGCCCTAGGCATACGCCACCTGAAGACACTAGCAAACCCTCAGGTGAGTAAACCACCCAAGCAGTGGAAGCCAAGTTTTGTGTATGATGACTAGCTCCGTCTATGAATCCTAGATAGACTGATGACTCTGTTGACATCTTCCAACCAAGTGAAAAATCGATAAGCAAGCCAAAGGTGAATAAGAAAGGAAAATATATATACACACTAAATTACATTAGTATACAAAGATTTCCAACCAATCTCGGGGCTCAAGCGTAGTATATTTTCAAGTAGATCCCATTTATAGGCTCAACCAACATATTCCCTTCATAATATTCTAACTCATAGGCTCCTTTTTCTAGAACACATCGCACAATATAAGGATTGTACCACATGGGTTTAAACATGCATGCCCCCAATGCTTCTTTGGCTTGATCATACAAGATTACCAAGTCACCCTTAGCGTACAACCGAGGATAGACAGACTTATCGTACTGGACCTTGACACATATTTTGTTTTCCTCGATAATCGTAGAGGCATCTCGACGCTACTCGTCAAGACTCTCTAGGTGTACAAGGCGTTGCTCGAGATCAGAAGTGTCAAGTAGGAGCAAGACTTCCAACTTAAGAGAAGGGATTTCACATTCAATAAGGAGTATCGACTCCACACTGTGTACTAATTAGAAAGGGGAAATATCGGTGGCAATCTTAACCGAGGTTCGGTATGCCCAAAGTGCGGGATATAGCATAATGTGCCAATCGAACTTACTCTGGCTGAATTTTTTTTGCAAAATGGTCTTGAGAGACTAGTTGACAGCCTCTACTTGTCCATTTTCTTGGGGGTAGTAGGGAAAATAATGACCATGTCGAAACTCCATCTCAGATTCTATCTCTTCCTTCATTTCAATATGAAAGTGACTGGCATGATCAGTGATAATCTCACTCGTGATACTGAACTGGGCGATAATTTGATTGAACATGAAAATTTGATAGTCTTCCAATCAAATTTAACTGTATTCATGGCCTCGTCCCACTTAGTAAAGTAGTTGACGACCACGATAATGTGTTGATGCCCCCTAATTGAAATTGGGTTGCAATCCACGAAGTCCCCCCCCCACTTGGTGAAGGGACCAACGGTAATGACTAGCTGAAGAGGGGATGGATGCGAGCGCATTAATGAGTGAGCTATGGCAGGGGTGACACTTCTTAACTGCTTCAATACAATCTTTAAAGATAGTAGGTTAGAAATAACCGACTCGCAAATTTTTTTGGGTTGTCACAAGCTCAGATAGATCACCACCACAAGCTCCACTGTGGCAATCGTTTATGACTGACTCAGCCTCTCTGTGAGTCAAACAACGACGCAAGATATTTTCTATTCCTCAGTGATACAAAGTGTCATCGAAGACAGTATAATTCTTAGCTTGGTACCTCACACGTAGTCGGTCATCTCGTGAGAGATGTTGAGGGAACTTCAAAGTTTGGAGATAGAGAACAATGTCTCCATACCAGGGGTTGGACGACGATACAAGAAAATTGTTTTCATCCACAAACGAATCAACATGGATGACATCCTCATCTAATCATGGAAAATTGGATATTAACTATGTGAAGACTAGTGATTTCTTGGATTTCGCAGAAGCAAAATCAAAATCAAATTCTTGTAAAATGACAATCCATTTATTATATTTTCCCCCTATGCTATGCCTGGTAATGACATATTGAAATGGATTGACATCAGCAACCAAAGTAGTCTTGCAAAGCAATATATGATGACGTAAATGTTGGACTGCGTGAACGACAGTCAAGGCTAGCTTTTTAACGTGAGAATAATTAAGCTTGAGGCCGACTAAGTTTTGACTAATATAGTATATGACATGCTCATGGATCTCATCATCCTCCTAAACCAGAACCATACAAGTCATCTCCTCGGATTCAGTGATATAAAGCAAGTAATCCCTATTGTAGTTATGAGACTTCATGAGAGGCGTCGATACCAAGGATCTCTTAAAAGCATTGAAGGACTCATGGGCTCTCTCGTCCCAGATAAAAAGGGTGTCCTTCTTCAAAAGACACACGAAACCCTTAGTGATATTGACATAATTCACTATAAACCAACGAAGAAATTTAGCTTTCCCCTGCAAACCTTGAAGTTATCTAATCATCTGTGGGAGAGGAAATAAAAGTATTCCCTGAAAATTTAGTGGATCTACCATGATATCGGTCTCAGAAACTAGAAATCCCAAAAGAAGACCATACTTAATGCAAAAGATGCACTTGTGATGGTTCAACCAGATTCTATAGTAACGACATCTTTCAAAAACATGTCGAATGTGTGTAGCATGATCCGCTCACTTGCAAGAGTGAGCAACAATATCATCAAGGTAAGCTTCGATTATGTTCTTAATATCGTGAAAATCAAAAGTCATGGCATGTTGAAAGGTTTCTCCGACGTTTTTAAGGCCGAAAGGCATTTTTTGGTATGTGAAAGTACCTCAAGGACAAATAAATTTTGTCTTGTGTTGATCCTCAAGTTTAATTTGAATTTGGTTATATCCTGAAAACCTGTCCATAAAAGAAAATACTTCTCTTCCAACACACTTGTCAAGAATCTAATCAATGAAAGGTGTCAAGAAGTTGTCTTTAGGACATGCCTTGTTCAAGTCACGAAAGTCCACACATACACAGATAGTTCCCTGCTTCTTATCCATAGGAACAAGATTTGATACCCATTCATTCAAGGGATCCTAGTAGATAAAGCCAACATTAAGTAGCTCCTCTACCTCTACCTTAATAGAAAGAGCCTTCCGAATATTGACAACTCTAAGATGTTATCAAATAGGTTTAGCATCTAGATACGTTCTAATCTCATGTTCGACAATATGAGAGTTTATTCCTGGCATATATTCATATGACCAAGCAAATACATCTCAGAATTCCCTAAAGATTTCGTTGTAGATCATGATTTCTTCTGGAGAACAATCTGCACCAATATGTACATTTTCAACCTTGCTAAGGGTACGAGAGATATTTATTGTGATGGTTGTTATCGGACTAATCGATAGGTGCAGACACTAACTGATCTCCCTAGATCCACCTAGATCTAGAACAAAACACACCAGAACATGACGCTTTCCTTAAGTTTTAGATATTGAATTTACTAACTAAAGAGGAATGAATGACATACCATTTAAATGTCGCTTCCTCTCGCCATCGCCATCCTAGCTCCATTCCAATGCTCATACGATGATGAACCTGCAAAAGAACACAACCAACCAAAGTGATAGTAATATCATAAACTCAATATAAACCTATGTATGTGATCAAGGAATCATACAATAAAACACAACAAGCTTTATAAGAAAGAATCATATTACTGTATCATATTGAATGTGAAAGAGAGATTACAACCATGGCCTTGATGTCGTAAGGTCCCTTCCAACTGTCCTTTGTTCCCCACACACTTCCAATTCAAGAATTATGAGCATAGATCTGATAATATTCACAATCTATCTTGACAAAGTGGCTCATCTAGCCAAGCTAAAAATCTCCAAAGCTCAATCCAATCAAAGCTAATCCCAAAATCTCCAAAGCTAACCAAGCTAACTTTCTCCATGAGAACTCCTCTCCTTTTATAAGATGAAGAGGATGAGGTGAGGAGGTTAGGATGATCCCACTGAATCATGAAAGCGAGTAAGATCCAAACCATTCAGATGCCACCTCACCATGGAAGTTTCTCCTTCTAGAAGATTCGAGAAAATGCTCATTTTTCCCACGTGTAAGCATTCTCGCACCCTGCCTACAAAGAAAACTGCAAACCTCTCGCAACCCAGCTATGGTGCAACCTGCAAGAATCAGGCATTCTCGCACCCTGCCTATATAGCAACCTGCGAACTTCTTTTTTATAGGATTTTTCCAAAGGGAAATCCAACTTCTTCTCTCAGGAAAAGTTCTTCTCCCTTCTCTCTTCAGGAACTCAAGCCACTGACCCCTCTGAAGACTACAAATAGGTTTACATCATTAACGGTCACACAGATGATGAAACTAATGTGTAACAACGGTAGGAGAAATACTCTCCATGTTTCCTTCAGCATAAATGTCGTACATATCAAGTGGAGCTATGGAGTGACTGACTATCTCACTCAAAGTAGATCGAAATTAGTCTTGTTCGATTCTTTCAAGATCCAAGAGACAATAAGAGTGGTGATGCATATCATCCCAAGGTTTGTTGGAACCATTCATGGCTTCGATGATAGCTTCATCCGAAGGCAAAGTATCATCTAGGAAATCATGTGAACAAGACAACGAAGTTTTCTACACGGTCCTAAGAACATGATCCTCCTCGTCCGTCGGAGAGGTAACAGGATCAGGATTGGTGAAAGAGTTAAGAACAACTTGATATGCAATATCTGATACTGATAGTGGCATGACCATTCCAGCATGAAACCGACCTTCACAAGACGAATTCAAGGAAGGTAGGGTCCATGGATCACTAAAATAGGAAGTGTGGAAAGGAATGGACCTCCGTGTCGAGATGGACCAACTAGACATAGCGTAAATGTGGTGACACGGTGCCATGTAGTCAAAAGTACCCATAAGGGAAGAATATATTCCGACACCGATATTCTCAGTTGTCGGCTGAGAATTGCCAATCACAAGGATCAATGGTCCAATGGATGCATTAGGACTAGGGAATGCAAAGGATATTTGGTCAATCGTCACAATCTTCCCTTCATGAGGAAAACAAAGAGTACAGAAGATAGACAATATGACGACGACCATAACATAGATCCAATTGTGTCCTAGTAACAAGTTATAATCAAGAGGTGCATCAACTACCTCAACCTCCACCTTTACTGTCTTCCCTCCTAACTGGACTAAAAAGGGAGGAAGAATATCATGAGGGTGGAAGGAATAACCGTCAAAAGAAGTCAACATGTTTGATCACTTGGAATGAGTTGGAGAACCGAGAGCTTTCCAACAAATCAGGGACATCACACAAGTGGAAACACCTTCATCAACAACTGCATGTTTGATGGTATAATTTTAGTATTCCATGTGGATTTGGAATGCCACATGGTAAGGCAAGCGAGGCTTCACATCTGTGACATCAAACTTTATAACTTTTGAGCCACTGGGTCCTAGAGAACCTAAAGTAGATAGTAAGGCATTCCTCTATGAAGGACACTTCTAGAGTACTTCCAAAGCTGACATCGCACAAGGGGTTTGACGAAGGTCCTCAACAATAGAGTAGTTCTGGGCAGCTCTAGCATTTGGATTGTGGGTAAAGCGCTTGAGTACTCCTTTCAGAATACGAGGCACTGGCTCTGATTTTTCAATATGTAAAGTCATCTCTAGAGGAGGAGGAGGAGACTATAGACTAGGAATACCTTGTGAATAGATATAATCTCAAGATCAAGTGGCTCAATTAACTTTTGCATCGACCATATTGATACATAAATGGTCATCGTCTTGCAACGACGAGTTTTGACACCCACCAGCCGCATTTTCGATGTTTGAGGAACTCGAGGCCATGTGTTGATTATGTGGGAATAGATTTGTCAGCATAGAAGGTGGTAGAGATAATAGCCTCTCAACTTCCACAAGTTTGGAGCATAAATGGGTAAGGTGATCATCTATGCAAAGCTTACAGGGAAACTTCACCTTAAGTCTTTCTCATTTTCCCTCTCCATCATTATTATTCGTATTCTCATTATTACCATTGTCCTTTCCGACCCTTACGATTATTACGTCCTTTCTTCTTATTCTCGCCCGGTTGTTGGTTACCATTTGGGTTTGCCAATGATTGCACATAGTGTACATCTGTTGACTAAGTGGGGTTGGAAGACACAAATGAAGTTGGCCCTCCTGTAGACTAGTTTAGAACAACTCTTTCATATGGCTTGTCACCGTGCCTGTAGACTTTACATTGGAGGTACCTACAATGCCATCAGCACGAGGTCTGGGATTTTGTATGGGATCATAAGTTGATCGCGGTGCATCCAGAAGAATGTGGTATAACATCCTAGACTGAGCATATATGAGATCTAAGTACTGGGCTTTAAATATTTCTTCTTCCTCAGTGGTGACCCCGACATTAGCAACATCCTTTGAGATAGGAGGGTGCAAACAATTAAGAAACCATTCTAAAATAAAGGTTGGGGGTATAGGAGTCTTGATCAACCTCTTATGTCTACACCATTCCAGTATATGATTCGAGATATGAGTGGCGGTGTCTTAGCGTAAAGTTGACAGAAGTTCTAGGCCAACATCATAATGAATTGACAATTGGAAGTGGTTAAGGAAGACCAACACCAACTGACTAAAAGTTCAATATTCCCCCTAGGTAGCTCGATATACCATTTCGCAACAACTCCAATGAGGGTGTGTTCAAATAATATTAATCTAATAGAATCGTCATTAAGGGAATTTGATGAGCACCAAAGGATAAAGGTAGTGACGTGATCACCAGGATCCTCTTCATTCTTACCTTCAAAATTCAGAATGTTCGAAGGAATCTTTGTGGTGACGGGGGGCCATGTAGGATCATGACTCACGAGGTCATTCATTAACTTAGAAAATTATGGGATATTAAGCATGGCCAGAAAAGGGAGACAGGGTCATGGCATCTGGCCCCAAGCTCCTAGGAAAGATTGTGCTTGAGGAACTGTAGCCCATCTAGGGTTCTGGTAAGCAACATGGCCCTATCCGGGATTATAAGGCCCTCCTCTGAGCTGACCCATAAAATTTTGGTTGGGCATTATTCCAATAGGAATGTTCTATTGAGGGTTATAAAAATTTCCCCCAGTCAAATTGGATCCGAGTTGAGGGTTTCCCAAAGCCTAAAACTGACCTCCTCTGGGTGGGAATATAGAGGATAGAGGTGGATTCATCATGCCAAATGTATTGTTCGGAATCGACACCGAGGAGGTAGGGGTGTAGGACATAAATTGAGTAGAAGCTTGTCTGCCAAGTTGGTTGTTCCACCCAGAAGAAAGAGGATTGGACCTGGGGTTAAAAGAAGCAATGCCTCCCATATTAGGAGTTGTTTGAGGGATTTGAGAACCACCAAACAAAAATGGAGTGTAAGGAGGTGTAGTGGCCCCAAGCCCAATGCTAGCATTAGGGCCAACAACTGGGATGGTTTTCAAAAACTGTGAACTACAGTTTGGCATACCATAGGAAAAAGGACTAGAATCCATAGGGATGGACTGAACATTATAGCCCGGTGAGTGACCAAGAGACCCAAAAGGGTTCAAGGCCGTATCTTGAGCATTCACTATAGGTCGAGCCATAGTAATGATAGGTACCTCCAGCACTACAACCATTGAGGTCGCAGAAGTTGAAGGGGTGTCATTAACTAAAGTAGGTGTGGGATTCGAAGGGATCCCAATATTCTGAAGACTAGGTTCAGTACTCATCCTTGTAGAATCACAAGTCTGAACAGTGCATGTGTGTGTACCACACTTAATAACTCTACTCCTTTTAGAAGGCAAAGAATCGAAATCCAGTGGTAATTGTAACAAGTGACAGGACAGGCGAGGATGTTGGTCTGACTCCATGATGACTTAAGACTCTAAAGACAAAAAATATATCCTAAGGCCAACTAGTAATAAAAGAGAACACCAAAATTCAAATGGCCAATATGCATACAAATGGGGTAAAGTGGCTGAGAGTGGCCTCCCTCTCTAAAAAAGGTATGTCTCACCCAAGAGGGGGCTGAGACTCTCTGCTAAAGATCAGAGGTAACATAATCACTTATAAGGGCCCTCGTGGGCTTAAAAACTAGTTGGTCGGATCCCCCCGGAGAGGTAATTCTCCATAAAGGCTTTGTGTTGTCTGAACCTTATATAACCTAGAGTACTTGCAGAATAACCCTTGCAAGTAACCTATGTGGCACCTAATTCAAGCAACTAATAAACCATTGTTTAACCGATGCATAAGCAAGCAGTCATAAGTCAGGTCCACCATATGGGCAAGGTAGCAAAGCCTGAAACCTTGAAAGAACCGCCTCTCATGGAGGTAAGGGCACTAACAAGATCCCCAGATACAAATAGATCCCCAAAAATATCTCTGACACTAAGAAGGTATTGGGGGGATATCCCTTCAATCAACCTCGTGTGACCTCGTGATTAACTTCGATGTGAGTGGAGCCTCCTGATATTACCAATTATACAATGGATTTATCCACTCCTTGTCTCATACACATATGTTGATTTAATTTACTTGGATAATTTTACTCACAAAATTCTATTCCAAGGAACTAAATCCTAAGCTAGTTTGTGCACCCTAGAAAATAAAATTGTGACTAATCAATTTTAAATTATAGCGTTAATTTTAGTGGCCTTGATTACTCAAAAATGTATGGTAGTGAAACTCATGATGTTATGACTCAGCAAGAAAAGTAAATATGAAAATAATGCAAAGTCCTAACTTTAACTTTCAATGAATGATATGCTTCTAAAAACCAATGCAATTTTCAATTTCAACTCTGCAATTCTGAAGTAAAAGGCAATATTTCACTACATGCACTAAGCTAATGAAAAGGACTCAAAAGACAAAAAAAATGCCAGGCAATGCAAAATGCCTATTTTTTTGTATTTTCAATATAATAAAAATGAAAATGAATGGACTAAAAAGTAACTTGATATATAACCCTACTGTGTATAGAAATAAATAACTCAAGCAGGATACCAAGCAACAAAATACCCAGCCCAATGTACAAGGAAAATCAAAATGAAAGGATGATGAGAAAGACTCTGCTCAGAAACTCAACCAAAGATAGGTTTCATGTCATCCCACAAGCACTTAACATGCACTACAGATACCCAAGAAGGTTCAACAAACATCAAATCCCACCCAACAACCACCATACCAAGAAAACAAGCAAGGAAAACTGATGTATGCGACTATTTGGGAAAATAGAGCATATATACGCATCTTGTAAATGGACATCCTGCGTATGTACGCGGTTGTCAGGGAAAAAAACATGCATATGTTTCAAAAAATAAGGTCAGGCAAGGGAGAAGGCTAAAAACTCAGACCCAGAGTGAACATAGGTTGTCAAGCAATGATATGACAAGAAACACAATAGGAACAAGAGAAATATAAGGAGAAAAATACTCAAAACCCTAAGAAAGAAGATTAAATCCCCAGTATGGTCATCAATTCTATTACGAGGAAAATCTCTCTATGGCTATGGTAAAACACAACAGACGGAAATGACTGCAGAAATCAACTATCTTCTCAAGTATGCTATATAAACAAATATGCTAGCAAGACAAGATAAAAGGCCTACCTCGTCCATACATTTGATGAAGTCCACCGTTGAGCACTTGACCCAAAGAAATATACTTGCAACTAGTCCTCAATAACCAAGTGAAGCAAGCATATGGTGATATTATATAATGTTATCACATTCACTAGCATAATCCATTAATAAACATGACAAATATGCCCATGGAATAATAATTCAATATATTTGCAAGATATCAATTGGACGGGAAAATAGTATTTCTATTGATATATGATCAACAGAAGTGAAAATGTTACAAACTTCCATGTCGACACGGTTCGAAACCGAGAAACTAAGTTCCTTCCAGTTGGGCCTCCACCACTTCAATCCTCCACCAAAGGAAAGCTCATAATAGATAAACAATGAGGTTCTCAGTTAATAAGGGAAGAGCTTGGGTGTTGAACATTGTGTTCAGACTTAAAGGACAAAGGGATGCAGATTCAATATGAAGTAAATAATTTCTCCAGAGCAACTTTGCTCTCAAAGTTCAATTCTTTCTCTTCTTTCAAGTTTCCATAGCTCGGAATGGGCCCATTTGTAGCCTTCAAAAATGGAGTTGAAGGGTCGATTCGGAACGTTTCCAGTATATGGAAGGCCAAGGATCATAGATCTCCTGTCGTGACATGGAAACCCGACATTAATTTTCATTTTTTGGCTCAAATCCCGATGTACGTGGGTTGTAGTGGAGTAACCTACATATACGCATGCTGTATAATAGGCAAGGTGGGTACATGTGGAATAATATTCATTTTTAGCTATGGATTTTACAAACATGGATGATAAATCTACATGGAGAAATGGAAAAAGGCCTTTTGTGCAAGATTGCATAGGGTGAGACAAATCTTGCTATAACATGCATCCAATCTATTTATGAACTTCTTGTGTAACTATGTGATCTATTCATGATCAGTTTGTGTAACTGAGTGATAGATGTTATATATGCAAACATACCCATAGAGGTGTGAGTACAATGTGTAGTGAGTGTGAGAGAGAAAGACGCAATACTGAGGTGTTGTGCGTATGAGAGGAGAGGATGGTTGTACACTTGGGTTGGCTATTGTAATTCTCCCTTGAATATAAGAATATTGATAATCATTTCCCGTGGTTTTTTCCCTCATTGAGTTTCCACATAAATCAGTGTGTCAAGTGTATGATTGATGTGTGTTTAATCTAGCTCGTTTATACTCTACTTTTATGCTATGTTTTGCTTCCGCTGCCCAACAAAAGGAATTGTTTGTTTATCTTATAGAGAGTATGAGTATGGTTATTTATTTTTATTTATCCACTGAATAATTGAAAGGTACGCATTATTTTATTTGTTGTGAGATGTTGTTCTATATTGATTAAATAATTGTTATGGAGACTTTAAAAAGTATCATTTTCTTTTTGTAAAATATTGGATCTTCGTATTTGAATCACTTTTTGTCGCTCAATTCGAGCATGTCCATAAAAGAGAGGTCATTAATGATTTTGTGCACAGATTCTGCACCAAACATATCATGGAAAACTTTGTTTACCTCGTTTTTCTGCTTGCTTCTGTAGTTAACAACAAACTAGACGGAGTCGGACACTTTATAGTCTCTTACAGGCCAACAATATTGTTGAGGAACAAGCCCTCTGAGTAAGAAATCATGGAATTTTGGCGTTATCAAAAGAGTTGTGGAATGATGGAATCACACACTAAAATATTCTTCAAGCTCATTGACCACGCGCTACCTTCCATGAATATCTTGTACCTAATACAAAGTAAATAATGGCGTATCCCATGAATATTCGTTCATAAGCACTGATCTCGAAAACTCAACATAGGTAAATGATGAATAACGAAAATATTTAACAGAATTGGGTAAATCGAAAACAATAAATACTAGCACTTGTTCAATCGATGCAGCATCTAGATATATTAAAACCTTCAAAGTTGTCCTCTCTGAGACCAGGGATTTTTGCACCTATGAAGGTTTTAATACCTTTCGACATTACATCATGCATTTGATTGGGTGTTTAGAAGTTCGCCCACCTGGTTGTTGGGGAGTAGGATATCTTGTTAGCAAGTCGGCATGGTGGTTTTCAATTGAAATTTGGTGAAATCAGCCTAGTTGTTGGATTTTAGTAGTTCATGAGGTCACTAATCAGTGATTAAGGACTTCATTGTCTTTTTTTCATGATTTCAGTGTTCTCTTTTCGTTCTTGAAAAGCCAAGGTTCTAGAATGTTCTTGGCCCCTACAGATCCCTAATGAGTTATTTCACTAGAGCAATATTTGTTTGAATATAACAATGCAGTTGTATATGTATGGGGATTGAGATTGTATCAATAGAAGTGAGACCTATAAATAATGAAACTTTTTTGTTTAAACAAACAAAAAAAAACATTCTATTAAAAAATAATAATAAATATATTTTGAATTTAAACTTAATTTATAAAAATAATAACTTTGAACACAATAAAAACAAATATTGCAATAAAAGAAATAAATTTTACAACAAATCTAATCAAAATTATATATAAAAAAATAAAACACCTAAAACATAAATTCAAATACAAATACAATATAATAATAAAATAAATCATGAAAAATATGTGGAAAATTTTAACTCTAACAAACACAAATACAAATGAAATCCCACCTAAAATGATGAGTGTCAAACTCTTGACAAACAAAGTATCTATCACCTCAAACATTGAACAAGCTTAATCTTTGTCTCGGTATTTAAGAAGTGCCAACTTGCATTTCACATATGGGAAGGGAGACAAATTTCTTGATGTGTGGCTTGGCATTGTTAGCAAAACAGACAACGAAAGGTTTGAAGTTAGTTACGTCGAAAGGCATACATCTATTGATAATGGGTATAATTAATGATGTTTTAACCTTATTTAACCTTAAACCCTAATCTGATGGCTATGCATTGAAGATGTTGGCATATTCTTAATCGTCCTCCAAAATCAATGGATCAGATTTATTGTTTATAACTTTCTTGCATTTATCAATGTATCCAAATGTTTCATATTACCAATACCTTTAGACTTTCTCAACCACAAATTAGCAACTGTGCTAGTAATAAATACAAACAAAAACCAAAACATTAAAAAACACTGCCCTAATAGCAAACAATCCACCTTGGAAAAAATTTAGTAAAGAAAAACTATGAAAAAATACTTGACAAATTGAATTTCTTCTATGGAACGAGGAACTTTAAGAAACTGTTATTCAGTAGCGGCCATGGCCCAATATATACATATCAACCCTAACGACAATAAACTGAAAATGCCAAGCACGACTACCAACTGCGTAAGAAGAAACCTGGTTTTCTGTTTTACAATCAGACTTCTCATTAAAATGATGGTACTCATGCTGTTTCACTTGACCCAGAGGCATCTGGCATATCTCTTACAAACCAATCATCAACTGATTATTCCATGTGACTTAGTTTTTCTTAAATAATGACAATGAAAACTTGGATTAGCTAATAATAGCCACTAATTGCTATCCCACTACTTGGTTAATAACTAGTCTTCCTCCAACCTAAGGAAATAAGTCATAGCCCAAAACCAAAAAATCTTGCAGAAATGAAAATCTATCCGTTACAAACCAACCACCAACTAATTATAGTTTTCCTTAGATAACCTTAATGAAAAAGTACATTAACTTGATTGCTATCCCACTACATCTGAGTTGACGTATTATAGGTTTTATACAGTGTTACAAAAAAATCATAATGAAAAACGCCTTCCCAGCCAGGGAAATATGGAAATAATATTTTATATATTATTCATGTAAAACGTATGGTTTGCATTTTTTTTAATTTATCCACTGAATAATTGAAAGGTACGCATTATTTTATTTGATGACCTGTATTCTTGTGAGATTCTAGTGTTCTATATTGATTAAATATTTGTTCTGAAAGCTTCAGAAAGTATCATGTGCTTCCTGTAAAATATTGGATCTTTCTATTTGAATCACTTTTTGTGGCTCAACTCCAGGATGTGAAAAAAAAAATTGAAGCCATTAATATCCTGTTCACAGATTCTGCACCAAACATGATATAATAGCTCAGGGCCCACCAGATTTGACCATGGAAAACTTTGCTTTCCTCGTTTTTCTGCTTGTTTCCGCAGTTAACAGCAAGTGGACGGAGTCGCACGCTTTATCGTCTCTTACAGGCCAGCAATGTTGTTGAGGAGGCAACCCTCTGAGGAAGAAGTCATGGAATTTTGGCATTATCAAAAGAGTTGTTGAATCAGACGCTAAAATATTCGTCAGGCTCACTGACCACGCGCTTCCTTCGCTGAATATCTTGTCTCTAACCCAAAGTTAATAATGGCGTATCCCATGAATATCCATTCATAAGCACCGATCTTGAAAACTCAACACAGATAAATGATATATAATAAAAAGATATAACAAAATAGTACTAGTATTTGTTTTGTTTTCATCAGTCAAGTGTTTGGATATATAGTTTGAGTCGGTCTAATGATTAAGAACATATATTTTTTTTTTAAGAGGTCACAAGTTCAAATTCAGAAGAAGTAGGGTATGTATACCTATGTAGACTTTACCAGTCAAATTTTTCTTTTTTTTTTCGTTTAGAGTTTTATTTAAGTTGAAATTAAAGTTTAATTAAAAAACATTACAAGTAATTTGTTTATATAAATCTACAATTTATATACTTTAAATATTTAATTAAAATTTAATTTGTTTATATAAATTTATAATTTATATATTTTAAATATTTAAGTAAATTTATTTATAAAATTAGGATATATTATTTCAATTTATTTAACTATATATTTTTTTTAAATGATTAATTTTTTTTTAAAAGACAAGAGGAGGCTGGATGGTAGTATTATAAAAAGAGAGGAGGAGGCTAGATGGTAGTACTTAAATAGATTTAAGTAAATTAATAATAAATTGATGATTAAAATATATATATATATTTTTTTTTTTTTAAAGAGAGGAGGTTAGATGGTAGTAAATAGATGGAAGTAACTTAATAAATTGATAAATTTATGATCTAAGGAAAATATATATGTTGTACAAGAGATTGGAGGAACTCAATAAGTTGATAAAGATGTAAATTTCAATAACATTAAATAACAAAACTTGGTAAGAAAAAAGATTAGTACTCTCTTTCACTAGTATTGTGGAAGGAAAAGATATACTATAAGAGATGTAGTAAAAGAGATTGGATAGTATATTAAATAATAAAAAATGGTAATAAAAAAAGAGGGGGTGTAGTAAAAGAGATTGGATTGTAAATTAAATAATAAAAATTAGTAAGAAAAAAAGATTAGTACTCTTCTTTTTTACTAGTATTATAGAAGGAAAAGCTATATTATAAGAGATGTAGTAAAAGAGATTAGATAGTGGAGAAGTTTAATAAATTAATAAAGTTATTATTAACTTTAGAATTTTTATTTAAATTTAATAAGTATGTTTTTTGCAATTAAATATATAAGATTTTTTTTTTTTTGGGGGGGGGGATTATTTGCTAGAATAAGTCATTAATTTATAGTCCAAGATTTTTTGGAAGGTTATTTGGAGATTCTTGGGCTCAAACTTTTTTAGGTGTGAAATTTTCTCCACAATTAAGTTCATTTAGCTTGCTATCTCATTTGCAAAATCTTATGAAGTATTGTCTCTTATGAACTATTCAATTAGAGTTTATCTTCAATCTTTCTATTTAAGCATTGAGGAGCTTGGACACTCCAGCATAAGAGATCATTTTTGGAATTATCAGAGTAGAATAAGTCATTAATTTTTTACCCACATCCATAAAGATTAATTGCAACTAATCAATTTTAGGGTAAAGAAGTAAGATTAAAACTAACCAAATGAATCAAATAACATCAATGATCACCTCCAAAACTTACACCAAACAACCAAAACTTTTTGAACACATTTAAAACAAAAAAAAATCTTAAAAAATAAAAAAATGTTTCTAAATTGAAAATAATATATAAAGTATCAATATGAACCTGCAACATGGACAGGTATTGCACAGGAACCAATACAAATGAAGATTTGAGTATCCAATGAGTCAGCTAGTGCTTCTCGAAAGACATGGACTAAATTTGAAAATGATGGTTAGGGTAATCATTTTTTTTTTCCACAGAAAAATTTCACTAATTTTTGTTCTGTGCTCGAAATGTTACATTCTAAGATAAATAAAACCAGAGAAAAGACCTACACTCCATGCTGATGGTAGTCAATCTAGTACTGTGGGCCAACAATAAATTTGAAAATAATGCTTAGGGTAATCATTTTTTTTTCCACAGAAAAATTTCATTAATTTTTGTTCTTTGCTCGAAATGTTACATTCTGAGATAAATAAAACCAGAGAAAAGACCTACACTCCATATTGATGGTAGTCAATCTAGTGTTTTCGGCCAACAATAAGTTTACCAGAATGTGGAAGTGTAAGAAATCGAGTTCCGATGGGCTAATGCTTTGAATATGTGCTCTGCAAAGGAGAATATTAAATCACTGATCAGATCCATGTTTGTGTAATCTGGAAAGTGCTTTTAACGTATACTAAATTATTGGAGTCGTTACCTGATGGTTTGACTATTAGATTTTTCTTGGTAAGAGGTCACAGACAATAGTGAATGAGAAATTCTAATCCCAAAAGTTGTTGTGAATTCTAATTCAAATGGATATTGGTAAACCCGCCGGAGAAAGGTCTGCAAACTTGGATTCTCAGAGCCCTTGTCTCACCTCTCTACCCTGTTAGGAGTTGTAATTTACCTTAACAAATTAGTTAGTAAAACCGTTTGTTGGCAGTTACTTAGTTACTCTCGTTTCTGAAACCATAAAACTGTTTTGTAACCATTTATATAACTCTTATGAAGTCAATAATAACAACGTTCATTTCCCAACATTTATGTATTCTTCCTTTATTTCTGTTTACATGGTATCAGAGCATGAGGTTGGGAGTAGAGAGTCTGTTGTGTGCGCCCACTCCCAGATCTTGAAGAATACACATTGAACCCTATTTTTTGTGGCTGTTGTGCCTGCGTACTAAGGTTGTTGCGTAAGGCTACATTGACCATAATCTGTTTAATGATGTCAGCTATTAAATGTTTGTTTTCTATTGTTGTTGTCTATGTCTCTCTTCCACAATGAAGAATACCATAGAACATTGTTGTTTCTAGTCAGTTTGAAGAAGTGCCACAGAGCTACCACCAGTTTGGAGAAGAGATGCTTGCCAGATTGAAGAAGTGCCATAGTGTTGCCGTCAGTTTGGAGAAGAGCCATTGTCGAATTGGAAGAGGGATTTGGCTGAGAATTACAGGCTTGGAAAAAAAAAATCCCATTTACATTTTTATTTGCTCTGGATTTTTCTTAAGAGTATTTATAAAATTTGGAGTTTCGAAATATGAAAATTCACTTGGAGTTATATATATATATAAAAAAAAGGTTTTTGGTTGATATTTTGGAATTAGAAATATGTCTAGTTCTTGGTCAATTCAAGCACCAACTCTAGTTGGTTCCAATTATGATTTTTGGAGTGAGAAGGTGAAATCCATTTGACAAGGTCAGGGATGTTGGGATTGTGTTGAAACAGGGTTCATAGACCCTGATGCAAATGTTGTTGCACCTATGACTGATGTTCAAAGAAAAAAATTAGAATAACTTAAGCAAAAATAAGGAAAAGCCAAATCATATATTTTAGTTTCATTAGAAGATTCTATATTTCCTAAAATTATTGGTGGTAAGACTGCTAAGGAAGCATGGGATATTCTTAAGTTAGCTTATAAGGGTAATGATAAAGTGAAAACTGTGAGACCTCAAACCCTTAGAACTCAATTTGAAACCCTCAAGATGAGTGAATCAAAAAGTGTTGATTAGTTTATGACTAAAGTGATGGCTATTATTAATCGACTTAGGATTAATGGAGAAAAAGAACTCACAGACCAAAGAGTAGTTGAAAAAGTTCTTATAAGTTTACCTAAGAAATTTGAAATGGTAGTTACTGTTCTTCTTGAGTCGAAAGATGTAACTAATTTTTCTATAGAAGAATTGACTGGTTCATTGTTATCTCATGAAACAAGGATGACCTTGGATCTTGTTACTTTAGAACATGCATTTCAGACTAAAGTGTCCATGGACAAAGGCAGAGGCAAAGGTTTTCATGGACGTGGTCAAGGACATGGTAGATGACGTTCTCAAACAAGAGATAAACCTAAACAAACAAAAGACCATTCAAAGCAGTGAAGATCGTCTTCACAAGATCGTGGTTAGAGATGGACAAGTAAATCAATAATCCAATGTTGTTATTATAAAAAGTTGGGTCATCATATATCTGAATGTCGTAAGTTGCAGTTTAGAAATAAAGCTAATGTCACAGAAAGTGAAACATCCGATACTCTATTTATTTCATGTCAAATATCTCAACAAATTCTTGACAAAGATGTTTGGTTGCTAGATAGTGGATGTAAAAATCATATGAGTGGTCACAATGATTTACTTTCTAATCTTGATACATTTCGTATTACTACAACTAGTTTGGGTGATGATCATTTGATCAAAGTATCAGGAAAAGGTGTTGTGCCAGTTCTAACGAACCGGTGTGAAGTGAAAAATATTCCTGATGTTTACTATGTACCAAATATCAAACACAATTTGTTGAGTATAGGGAAATTAATGGCGCATGGTTATGATGTCAGTTTTCACAACAACATTTGCACAATTCTTAATCAAACTAAAAGACTTGTTGCAAAAATCCCTATGACAAAGAATAGATTGTTTCCCTTAGAAATGAGAAGTGGGAAGATGTATGCATGTAATATCTCTAATGTGACTGAAACTGAGTTATGGCATTATCGTTATGGTCATTTACCAGTCAAAAGTATGAGTTTGTTACAAAGACAGTCTATGGTGACAGGATTGCCTCCTTTGATTAATGAGATTCCTTCTTGTGAAAGTTGCATAGTAGGAAAACACCAGCGAGATAGTTTTCCATCATCCTCTTATAGAGCCAAAGAGTGCTTAGAGTTAGTTCACACAGAATTATGTGGACCTATGCAAAATCAATCGATTGGTGGAAGTTTTTATTTTCTGACATTTATTGATGATTGTAGCAGGAAAGTTTGGGTTTATTTTCTCAAACACAAATCCGAGACTTTCACTTGATTCAAAGAATTCAAGGCTGAAGCAGAGAAACAAAGTGGCAGATTTGTCAAAGTTTTGATATCTGGTGGAAGAGGTGAATATGACTCAAGAGAGTTTTTTTATTTTTGTAAACATCATGGTATTAAAAAGAAAATGACTACCAGATATACTCCACAATAAAATGGAGTGGCAGAAAGAAAGAATCACACCATCATGAACATGGCCAGGAGTTTACTTACAGCAAGAAAAATGTCCAAAGGTTACTAGGCTGAAGCAGTTGCATGTTCAATTTACATACTTAACAGATCAGCAACTTCCAGTGTTCAAGGTAAAGTACCTGAAGAAAAATGGAGTGGATCTAAGGTAAATGTTTCTCATTTCAAAAAATTTGGTTGTGTTTCTTTTTCTCATGTTCCTGAAGATCTAAGAAAGAAGCTTGATGATAGAAGTGAGAAGTACATTTTTATTGGCTATAGTGAACAGTCAAAAGCATACAGATTATACAATCATGTTACTAAGAAATTTATAGTAGGTAGAGATGTTAAATTTATGGAAGATAAATCATGGGATGAAATGGAAAACAATACTTCTGACAATCCTTGTTTTGATTTAGATGAACATCAAGCACCTACAAAGTTAGATGAACATCAAGAATCGATAACACGTCTTCCAAGATTGCAAGTTCAAAATGAAAGTAGTTCTTCGTCTCATAATGATTCTTCATCTCATAGTGATTCGGATTCTAACCATAATCATCAAAGAATGAGAAGTTTGTGTGATATATATGACCAAGATGGTAATGTAGTACAGTTTGCATTTTTCTCATCTCAAACTACTTGTTTTGATGAAGCTGCAAAGAAAAAAGAATGGGTAGATGCAATGAATAATGAAATAGAAGGTATTGAAAGAAACAATACATGGGATTTAGTTCATCTACCTACAGATAAAAATGTCATAAGTGTCAAATGGGTTTATAAAACTAAACTGAATGAAAAATGTGAGATTGAGAAACACAAAGCAAGGTTAGTTGCCAGAGTTTTTTCATAGCAACCTAGCATTGATTATGGTGAAAATTTTGCACCTGTAGCAAGATTAGATATTGTTTGATTTGTTTTGGCCATTGCAGCACAAAATAAGTGGCCTATTTATAAAATGGATGTCAAGTCCGCCTTCTTGAATGGAGTGTTAAATAAAGAAGTGTATGTTCATCAACCACCTAGATTTGAAGTTAAAACACAAGAGCATCGAGTGTATAAATTAAAGACAACCTTGTACGGTTTGAAGCAAGCTCCGCGAGCTTGGTATAGTAGGATTGATAATTATTTACTCAAAGATGGTTTCAGTAGAAGCGAAAATGATCCTACTTTGTATATCAAGGTAAATCAGCAGGGTAATATTCTCATCCTATGTCTTTATGTTGACAACATGATCTACACAGGAAACATGATGTTAGATGCATTTAGATCAGCAATGAAAAATGAGTTTGAAATGAAAGATCTTGGACTAATGAAGTATTTCTTAGGCATTGAAGTAGACCAATCTGATCATGGTATATTTATTAGTCAACAGAAATATGTTGTTGATGTTTTGAAAAAATTTAAGATGGAAAAATGTAAGCCTGCTGACACTCCTATTGCTCTTGGCACTAAATTAAGCAAGGAAGATTTGGGATCAGTAATAAGTTCCACATTGTATAAACAACTTGTTGGTAGTCTTATGTATCTTACTACCACAAGACCTGGCATAACATATGCAGCAAGTTACATTTCTAGGTTTATGGAATCTCCTAAGGATTCTCATTGGAAAGTTGGTAAGAGGATCTTAAAACACATTGCAGGTACAACCACTTATGGTTTGTGGTACACAACTTCAGCAGACAGTATGCTTACAGGTTATACGGACAGTGATTATGCAGGAAGTATTGACAATAGAAAAAGCACTTTAGGCTATGATTTTCTTTTTGGAAAGAACTTGATTTCATGGGCATCTAGGAAGCATCCCATAGTTTCTATCTCTTCTGCAAAAGAAGAATATGTAGTGGTAACAACAACAACATGTCATGCAGTTTGGCTTAAAAGGCTCTTGATGGATTTTGGATATATGACAAAAGAACCTATTTCGATTTTTTGTGACAATAACTTTTCCATTTCCTTGTTGAAGAATAATGTGTTTCAACAGAAAAGAAAACACATTGATACTCGATTTCACTTCATTCGTGAACTCATAAAAAATGGTGACATTTTCCTCAAATTTTGTGGTCCTAAAGCTCATCTAGCTGATATCTTCACTAAACCTTTTGGAAGAGATGTTTTTCAATTTCAACGTCAAATTTTAGGCATTATTAACAATGTAATCCTCCAGATTAAGAGGGAGTGTTAGGAGTTGTAATTTACCTTAACAAATTAGTTAGTAAAACCGTTCGTTGATAGTTACTCAGATACTCCCATTTATGAAACCATAAAATTGTTTTGTAATCATTTATATAACTCTTATGAAGTCAATAACAAGGGCGTTCATTTCCCAACATTTCTGTATTATTTCTTTATTTTTGTTTACTCTTCCTTTATTTTTGTTTTCAAAGGAGGGTCCAAGAATCCTTGCTTTAGAATGCAGATACTTGATCCACTGGAGAAATTGGTGGAGGAGGTTGTTCGTAGAGTTAAGCGTGAAAATCTCGCTAATGATCTCTTCTCTGTCTCTTTTGAAGAAAATAGTCGGCCATGCTATTTCTTCGATAGCTATGAAAAGTGGCTGCATGTTTTGATCACAAGGAATGCCATAACCCTAGAATTATTCCTGCTCAGCTACAGCTTATTGGTTGGAGATGTCAGCATCACAATTGTGGCACTCCACATCAGAAATCTTTCCCCCGAAATTTTTCATGCCATGGCCAAATCCGTCAGGGTGGTAGGATACAATTCCCTGATGCAATCCATGTACATTGTTGAGGAGAAAGTGCACCATATGTTGAATCTGCTTTCTATTTTTCAGGATCTCTCATGGGTCCTGGAACTTCATTCGATTCTCAAAATAAAGGAGATACACCACTCTCTCTATATATATGAGTATGCTCGCAATTTCTCCACAGGTTATCAGATGGATTCGAAAGAGCTTGGTAGAGTGTCACATACCCGATGCGCATAATAAATTTTTGGCCTTTTTCTTCTTTTCTCCGAGGGACATAGTTCCCCGAATCCCTACAAGGCCTGATACAAACCCTGCCATCCCCTTATCTGCACTCATATGATCTGCGGTTATGGCCACAGGCCAAACAACTAGGCGCCCTTTCGCATTTTGCGACTCAACGATATAGGCGAGTCGAGTCTTTCGACTCTTCAAACCCTGAAACCCGATACTCGAGTTCTTGTATGAGATCCAACGGCTCTCGACGTTTTGGATCCAATGGTTTGGATATTTTTGGAGTTTCGTGAACCAAGAGTTCACGATGCAATGACTCCAAAATTCTTGTCACTCCAATCCCCGAATCTGGATATGGGGATTCATGTAGGAGATCAACGATCCTCGTGGATTTGGATCCAACGGTCCATGGGATTTCGGAGCTTTCCCTGAACTCCGACTGCTCACCACGCATATCCTCAGATGGATGATCTAGATCCTTTCAAAACTCCTCCTTTCTACCACAGAGCGCATCGGGGTTTCGGGTATCGGGATTTCACGACTTGCGAAAACAAGGGTTCTTGCCCTTTGGTTTCCCGGGTGTCGAAACGCTGAAATGTCAACCAATAGCCACGTTTCCCTCCGATGGACGACTACGACCAATACCCACGATCAACCATTATGATATTTTCAGGATGATCAACGGTCACGATCAAATCTTGACTTTCTCAAACTTATTCATACTTAAACTGATTTGGGGTTTCGTTTACCGAGATTTCGTGGCTTGCGAAGACAAGGGTTCTTGCCCTTTGGTCTCCCGGGTGCCAAAATGCCGATCGGCAACCACGTGTCCTCTACATATGGATGGTCCAGGTAACTTCCATGGATATTGGGATCTACGGACCCGATTCCTCCACTACTCACAAAGATAAAAGAAAGAGGTTGAGGCATTAACGCCCTTGTTTCCTCCTCTAATCTAATGATCATGACTGACCTCATATCTTACGATGGGATCTCATCCATCAATCGATACTTATCCACATGCTCCCGTTTCGGGATTTTGTGGGTCGGGGTTTTGGGACTCGCAAGTGCAAGAAAACTCGCACCTAGATACTCCGGGTGCCAAAAGGGTTCTTGCCCTTTGGTCTCTCAGGTGCCGAAATGCTGACCGGCAGCCACGTGTCCTCTACATATGGATGGTCTAGGTAACTTCCATGGATCTTTGGATCTACGGTCCTGATTCCTCCGCTACTCACAAAGATAAAAGAAAGAGGTTGAGGCATTAACGCCCTCATTTCTTCCTCTAATCTAACGATTGCGACTGACCTCATATCTTTCGACGGGATCTCATCCGTTGCTCGATACTTATCCACACACTAATATTCGGGATTTAGCAAGTCGGGGTTTCGGGACTTGCGAGCGCAAGGGGACTCACCCTTAGGTACTCCGGGTACCGAAATGTCGAAACGTTGAGGTCTACGAGGACTGTTCTCCCTCGTACAAGGTTTTGAGACTTAGCCTCTAACATCCTTCTTCGGGTCCTCAGGTGATTTACACCAAGTTTTGAAGACCAGAATGGAAGATCTTCTCAAAGGTAAGGGAGTGGTCTCAAAAGGGTACCTTCAGGAGGAAATCTATCCAAGGCATTAGGTAAGACAAACACAGGAACAATCTCTCGAGAGAAGACTTGAAAACCTGTATTAGTTCATCATATATATATAAACATAAGCCATACGTGGTCTTTCCAATAAAAACATACAGCCATCATTTCTGATTAAAACACCACATGGACAGTCTTATACTCAAACCATTCATAAACTGCACAGACTATGAGCATACATGTCAGCATATAAATTTCAATATGCAAGGTGATCATAAATGCCAAAATATACATTTCAATATGCAAAACATAAAACACTTATCAGAAATAACACCAGATATGATTGCAACTGCTGAGAGGGGTGCTCGTTTCCACCCAACCGTAGGCTCAATGACTCCCAATAGATTTACCACTAGCCACCCCCGAGCTAAGACCACAATGCTACGAGAATGCGTCTATGTTTTCCAGTGACCGAGAACGAAGGTTACTCTCCTTCTCTGTTATCACTCACTCTGTATTTTCTTAGAGTTCTCCTCTTCCCCCCCCGCGTCTTCCTCGTGATCGCCCACTCTTCTTGCCTTTTCTCCTTTCGGCAAGGTTGTGTGTGGCACGATTTTCCTCGCGGTGATTAGGTCTGAGGACTCTATGGATGGACAATTCACCCCCATCCCTCATTACTCATGAGGAGCCCTTTACCTACCAACCTGGCGAGTCATTTAATTTGGGGCCAGCGAGCCGCTTTTGGTTCTCCGGGCCAGTGAAGTCCAAATACGGTATTGGTTTCGGTGGAAGTTAATGCCACCATCCCAGGTGCCTTCCATCGCCTTTCTTCAGCCATCGTGGTCTCTTTTTCAGCACATCCCCCTCTCAGCAGTCCTGCAATATATATATTATAATATCATTCACATTCATCGACCTTTTTCACAAGGTCCATTCTCATCACACATTCACATTTCTGAGTTTGCCACAATACTTGGCCAGTATAGTTATTTTTACAGACTAGGGGAAATAGGGTGTT
>JASDQU010105568.1:210098-226175 GCA_032191745.1 Picea mariana
GTTATGGTCATTTACCAGTCAAAAGTATGAGTTTGTTACAAAGACAGTCTATGGTGACAGGATTGCCTCCTTTGATTAATGAGATTCCTTCTTGTGAAAGTTGCATAGTAGGAAAACACCAGCGAGATAGTTTTCCATCATCCTCTTATAGAGCCAAAGAGTGCTTAGAGTTAGTTCACACAGAATTATGTGGACCTATGCAAAATCAATCGATTGGTGGAAGTTTTTATTTTCTGACATTTATTGATGATTGTAGCAGGAAAGTTTGGGTTTATTTTCTCAAACACAAATCCGAGACTTTCACTTGATTCAAAGAATTCAAGGCTGAAGCAGAGAAACAAAGTGGCAGATTTGTCAAAGTTTTGATATCTGGTGGAAGAGGTGAATATGACTCAAGAGAGTTTTTTTATTTTTGTAAACATCATGGTATTAAAAAGAAAATGACTACCAGATATACTCCACAATAAAATGGAGTGGCAGAAAGAAAGAATCACACCATCATGAACATGGCCAGGAGTTTACTTACAGCAAGAAAAATGTCCAAAGGTTACTAGGCTGAAGCAGTTGCATGTTCAATTTACATACTTAACAGATCAGCAACTTCCAGTGTTCAAGGTAAAGTACCTGAAGAAAAATGGAGTGGATCTAAGGTAAATGTTTCTCATTTCAAAAAATTTGGTTGTGTTTCTTTTTCTCATGTTCCTGAAGATCTAAGAAAGAAGCTTGATGATAGAAGTGAGAAGTACATTTTTATTGGCTATAGTGAACAGTCAAAAGCATACAGATTATACAATCATGTTACTAAGAAATTTATAGTAGGTAGAGATGTTAAATTTATGGAAGATAAATCATGGGATGAAATGGAAAACAATACTTCTGACAATCCTTGTTTTGATTTAGATGAACATCAAGCACCTACAAAGTTAGATGAACATCAAGAATCGATAACACGTCTTCCAAGATTGCAAGTTCAAAATGAAAGTAGTTCTTCGTCTCATAATGATTCTTCATCTCATAGTGATTCGGATTCTAACCATAATCATCAAAGAATGAGAAGTTTGTGTGATATATATGACCAAGATGGTAATGTAGTACAGTTTGCATTTTTCTCATCTCAAACTACTTGTTTTGATGAAGCTGCAAAGAAAAAAGAATGGGTAGATGCAATGAATAATGAAATAGAAGGTATTGAAAGAAACAATACATGGGATTTAGTTCATCTACCTACAGATAAAAATGTCATAAGTGTCAAATGGGTTTATAAAACTAAACTGAATGAAAAATGTGAGATTGAGAAACACAAAGCAAGGTTAGTTGCCAGAGTTTTTTCATAGCAACCTAGCATTGATTATGGTGAAAATTTTGCACCTGTAGCAAGATTAGATATTGTTTGATTTGTTTTGGCCATTGCAGCACAAAATAAGTGGCCTATTTATAAAATGGATGTCAAGTCCGCCTTCTTGAATGGAGTGTTAAATAAAGAAGTGTATGTTCATCAACCACCTAGATTTGAAGTTAAAACACAAGAGCATCGAGTGTATAAATTAAAGACAACCTTGTACGGTTTGAAGCAAGCTCCGCGAGCTTGGTATAGTAGGATTGATAATTATTTACTCAAAGATGGTTTCAGTAGAAGCGAAAATGATCCTACTTTGTATATCAAGGTAAATCAGCAGGGTAATATTCTCATCCTATGTCTTTATGTTGACAACATGATCTACACAGGAAACATGATGTTAGATGCATTTAGATCAGCAATGAAAAATGAGTTTGAAATGAAAGATCTTGGACTAATGAAGTATTTCTTAGGCATTGAAGTAGACCAATCTGATCATGGTATATTTATTAGTCAACAGAAATATGTTGTTGATGTTTTGAAAAAATTTAAGATGGAAAAATGTAAGCCTGCTGACACTCCTATTGCTCTTGGCACTAAATTAAGCAAGGAAGATTTGGGATCAGTAATAAGTTCCACATTGTATAAACAACTTGTTGGTAGTCTTATGTATCTTACTACCACAAGACCTGGCATAACATATGCAGCAAGTTACATTTCTAGGTTTATGGAATCTCCTAAGGATTCTCATTGGAAAGTTGGTAAGAGGATCTTAAAACACATTGCAGGTACAACCACTTATGGTTTGTGGTACACAACTTCAGCAGACAGTATGCTTACAGGTTATACGGACAGTGATTATGCAGGAAGTATTGACAATAGAAAAAGCACTTTAGGCTATGATTTTCTTTTTGGAAAGAACTTGATTTCATGGGCATCTAGGAAGCATCCCATAGTTTCTATCTCTTCTGCAAAAGAAGAATATGTAGTGGTAACAACAACAACATGTCATGCAGTTTGGCTTAAAAGGCTCTTGATGGATTTTGGATATATGACAAAAGAACCTATTTCGATTTTTTGTGACAATAACTTTTCCATTTCCTTGTTGAAGAATAATGTGTTTCAACAGAAAAGAAAACACATTGATACTCGATTTCACTTCATTCGTGAACTCATAAAAAATGGTGACATTTTCCTCAAATTTTGTGGTCCTAAAGCTCATCTAGCTGATATCTTCACTAAACCTTTTGGAAGAGATGTTTTTCAATTTCAACGTCAAATTTTAGGCATTATTAACAATGTAATCCTCCAGATTAAGAGGGAGTGTTAGGAGTTGTAATTTACCTTAACAAATTAGTTAGTAAAACCGTTCGTTGATAGTTACTCAGATACTCCCATTTATGAAACCATAAAATTGTTTTGTAATCATTTATATAACTCTTATGAAGTCAATAACAAGGGCGTTCATTTCCCAACATTTCTGTATTATTTCTTTATTTTTGTTTACTCTTCCTTTATTTTTGTTTTCAAAGGAGGGTCCAAGAATCCTTGCTTTAGAATGCAGATACTTGATCCACTGGAGAAATTGGTGGAGGAGGTTGTTCGTAGAGTTAAGCGTGAAAATCTCGCTAATGATCTCTTCTCTGTCTCTTTTGAAGAAAATAGTCGGCCATGCTATTTCTTCGATAGCTATGAAAAGTGGCTGCATGTTTTGATCACAAGGAATGCCATAACCCTAGAATTATTCCTGCTCAGCTACAGCTTATTGGTTGGAGATGTCAGCATCACAATTGTGGCACTCCACATCAGAAATCTTTCCCCCGAAATTTTTCATGCCATGGCCAAATCCGTCAGGGTGGTAGGATACAATTCCCTGATGCAATCCATGTACATTGTTGAGGAGAAAGTGCACCATATGTTGAATCTGCTTTCTATTTTTCAGGATCTCTCATGGGTCCTGGAACTTCATTCGATTCTCAAAATAAAGGAGATACACCACTCTCTCTATATATATGAGTATGCTCGCAATTTCTCCACAGGTTATCAGATGGATTCGAAAGAGCTTGGTAGAGTGTCACATACCCGATGCGCATAATAAATTTTTGGCCTTTTTCTTCTTTTCTCCGAGGGACATAGTTCCCCGAATCCCTACAAGGCCTGATACAAACCCTGCCATCCCCTTATCTGCACTCATATGATCTGCGGTTATGGCCACAGGCCAAACAACTAGGCGCCCTTTCGCATTTTGCGACTCAACGATATAGGCGAGTCGAGTCTTTCGACTCTTCAAACCCTGAAACCCGATACTCGAGTTCTTGTATGAGATCCAACGGCTCTCGACGTTTTGGATCCAATGGTTTGGATATTTTTGGAGTTTCGTGAACCAAGAGTTCACGATGCAATGACTCCAAAATTCTTGTCACTCCAATCCCCGAATCTGGATATGGGGATTCATGTAGGAGATCAACGATCCTCGTGGATTTGGATCCAACGGTCCATGGGATTTCGGAGCTTTCCCTGAACTCCGACTGCTCACCACGCATATCCTCAGATGGATGATCTAGATCCTTTCAAAACTCCTCCTTTCTACCACAGAGCGCATCGGGGTTTCGGGTATCGGGATTTCACGACTTGCGAAAACAAGGGTTCTTGCCCTTTGGTTTCCCGGGTGTCGAAACGCTGAAATGTCAACCAATAGCCACGTTTCCCTCCGATGGACGACTACGACCAATACCCACGATCAACCATTATGATATTTTCAGGATGATCAACGGTCACGATCAAATCTTGACTTTCTCAAACTTATTCATACTTAAACTGATTTGGGGTTTCGTTTACCGAGATTTCGTGGCTTGCGAAGACAAGGGTTCTTGCCCTTTGGTCTCCCGGGTGCCAAAATGCCGATCGGCAACCACGTGTCCTCTACATATGGATGGTCCAGGTAACTTCCATGGATATTGGGATCTACGGACCCGATTCCTCCACTACTCACAAAGATAAAAGAAAGAGGTTGAGGCATTAACGCCCTTGTTTCCTCCTCTAATCTAATGATCATGACTGACCTCATATCTTACGATGGGATCTCATCCATCAATCGATACTTATCCACATGCTCCCGTTTCGGGATTTTGTGGGTCGGGGTTTTGGGACTCGCAAGTGCAAGAAAACTCGCACCTAGATACTCCGGGTGCCAAAAGGGTTCTTGCCCTTTGGTCTCTCAGGTGCCGAAATGCTGACCGGCAGCCACGTGTCCTCTACATATGGATGGTCTAGGTAACTTCCATGGATCTTTGGATCTACGGTCCTGATTCCTCCGCTACTCACAAAGATAAAAGAAAGAGGTTGAGGCATTAACGCCCTCATTTC
Organism: Picea mariana; assembly: GCA_032191745.1. Classification (NCBI taxonomy): domain Eukaryota; kingdom Viridiplantae; phylum Streptophyta; class Pinopsida; order Pinales; family Pinaceae; genus Picea; species Picea mariana. Next base: position 214,801 of record JASDQU010105568.1, read on the forward strand.
TTCCTCTAATCTAACGATTGCGACTGACCTCATATCTTTCGACGGGATCTCATCCGTTGCTCGATACTTATCCACACACTAATATTCGGGATTTAGCAAGTCGGGGTTTCGGGACTTGCGAGCGCAAGGGGACTCACCCTTAGGTACTCCGGGTACCGAAATGTCGAAACGTTGAGGTCTACGAGGACTGTTCTCCCTCGTACAAGGTTTTGAGACTTAGCCTCTAACATCCTTCTTCGGGTCCTCAGGTGATTTACACCAAGTTTTGAAGACCAGAATGGAAGATCTTCTCAAAGGTAAGGGAGTGGTCTCAAAAGGGTACCTTCAGGAGGAAATCTATCCAAGGCATTAGGTAAGACAAACACAGGAACAATCTCTCGAGAGAAGACTTGAAAACCTGTATTAGTTCATCATATATATATAAACATAAGCCATACGTGGTCTTTCCAATAAAAACATACAGCCATCATTTCTGATTAAAACACCACATGGACAGTCTTATACTCAAACCATTCATAAACTGCACAGACTATGAGCATACATGTCAGCATATAAATTTCAATATGCAAGGTGATCATAAATGCCAAAATATACATTTCAATATGCAAAACATAAAACACTTATCAGAAATAACACCAGATATGATTGCAACTGCTGAGAGGGGTGCTCGTTTCCACCCAACCGTAGGCTCAATGACTCCCAATAGATTTACCACTAGCCACCCCCGAGCTAAGACCACAATGCTACGAGAATGCGTCTATGTTTTCCAGTGACCGAGAACGAAGGTTACTCTCCTTCTCTGTTATCACTCACTCTGTATTTTCTTAGAGTTCTCCTCTTCCCCCCCCGCGTCTTCCTCGTGATCGCCCACTCTTCTTGCCTTTTCTCCTTTCGGCAAGGTTGTGTGTGGCACGATTTTCCTCGCGGTGATTAGGTCTGAGGACTCTATGGATGGACAATTCACCCCCATCCCTCATTACTCATGAGGAGCCCTTTACCTACCAACCTGGCGAGTCATTTAATTTGGGGCCAGCGAGCCGCTTTTGGTTCTCCGGGCCAGTGAAGTCCAAATACGGTATTGGTTTCGGTGGAAGTTAATGCCACCATCCCAGGTGCCTTCCATCGCCTTTCTTCAGCCATCGTGGTCTCTTTTTCAGCACATCCCCCTCTCAGCAGTCCTGCAATATATATATTATAATATCATTCACATTCATCGACCTTTTTCACAAGGTCCATTCTCATCACACATTCACATTTCTGAGTTTGCCACAATACTTGGCCAGTATAGTTATTTTTACAGACTAGGGGAAATAGGGTGTTACAATTCCCTCCCCCGTAAAGGAACATCGTCCTCGATGTTCTATCTATCAACTTGACATGCATGTACAGATGTAAACAAAATCGGATATGTCTGTTTCATGGCATTCTCCATTTCCCATGTAGCCTCATCTGGGCCAAAATATTTCCACTGCACCTTGACCTGTGCAATGATTCAGTTCTGGAGCGGGGTTTCCTTTCTATCCAGTATGCATTGAGGTTCTGGTAGAAACTCTCCCTCCGATTCCACCTGGATCACAGACCAATCAATTATATGATTAGCATCATGTACATATTTCTTTAATAATGAAACATGGAAAACATTATGTTCTTTTATTGTGGGAGGAAGTGCTAGCCTATAGGCTACAGGTCCCGCTCTATCTAGGACCTCAAAGGGTCCACAATACCGAGGTGCTAACTTGGCACAAGCTCCCATTTTCAAGGGACTTTTCCTGGGCCTAACCCTGAGATATATATGATCTCTCGTTTTGAACTCTCTTGGAGTTCTCTTTTGGTCGACATAACTTTTATGTCGGTTCTGAGCGACCTTCAGGTTTTGTTTTATCTAAGTCACCTATTGTTCCATTTCTTTCAACATGTCGGGTCCAAAAGAAATTCTATTTATGGGATTACTCCAGCTAACTGGAGTGTTACACGGTCTACCATAGAGGACTTCGAAGGGACTCATCTTTAAGGATGCTTGGTAGCCGTTGTTGTAGGCGAATTCTACCAGTGGTAGGTAGTCTTCCCACTTCTTGGCTTGATGCATTACATGCATTCTTAGCATGTCTTCAAGTATTTGGTTCACTCTTTATGTTTGTCCATCAGTTTGAGGGAGATAGGCGGTGCTAAACAATAATTTGGTTTCTAAGCCAGCCATCAGTGATTTCCAAAAGTTAGAAGTAAATTTTGTGTCTCTGTCAGATATGATCTCTTTCGACATACCATGCAGTCTGAATATCTCCCGCATGAATACCTGGGTGATATCGATTGCTTTGCAAGTGGATTTGATAGGGATAAAATGGGCAGACTTTCTCAATTTATCCACCACTACCATAATGGCATCATTCTGTTTGGTCGATGTTGGTAATCCGGTGATGAAATCCATGGAGATGGTTTCCCATTTCCATTCTGGGATTGGTAGAGGTTGTAATAATCTTGGGTGTCGGTGTTCTGCTTTAACCTGTTGGCACTCTATGCATTTGGCCAAGTACTCGGCTATGTCTTTCTTCATTCCAGGCCAATAGAATTGTCTCCTAGTGCCTGTGATCATCTTATGGTATCCTAGATGACCAGAATAGGGTCTTTTATGTAGTTCATCCAATATGAACCTCTTCAAGTCATCACAATTTGGAATATAAAATCTTCTTCTGTAAGTGAGCAGACCTCCTTCGGTCATCTGGTAGCCTTCATATTTTACTCTGGTGGGTTCTTTCTATAGGTACATGGTCACGGTCTAGACGAAGGGATCTGTTTCTTGTGCATTTATTATTCTTTCCTCGACATCTGACTTGCAAGTGCTCACCACTCCCAGGTGAATTATTTTCATACTTCTGCTAAGGGCATCAACCACCCTATTTTCCTTTCCTTTAATGTGTTTGATTTCAAAATCAAACTCGCTAAGGAGGGCCATCCACCTAGATTGTCTCACATTGAGCTTTGGTTGATCAAACAGGTATCACAATCCACACTGATCTGTCATAAGTACAAATTTTCTTCCCAGGAGGTAATGCCTCCACATTTTCAAGGCATGCACTATGGCAGCCAGCTCTAGATCATGGGTCACATAGTTGACTTCATGCTCGTTCAATTTTCGATATTCATAGCAGATCACACTTCCTTCTTGCATAAGTACTCCTCCGAGCCCTTCCTTATAGGCATCTGTGCACATGAGGAAGTCAGCTTCTGGATCGGTGATCTTCAGCATGGATGCATGGGTTAGTAGATGTTTCAGGGTTTGAAATCTTTCTTCACATTTCTGTGTCCACAGGAATTTTGTCCCCTTCTTCTGGAGGGCAGTGATTGGACAACCATTCTTGGAGAATCCTTTTATAAATCTCCTATAGTATCCTGCTAATCCCATAAAGGATCCGATGTCCAAAACATCCTTTGGGGTAGGCCATTCCATGATAGACCTGATTTTGTCAAGGTCTACCGCTACTCCTTCTTCGAATAGAACATGACCTAAGTAATGTATTTGCTTCTGGAAGAATTCACATTTGTTGAATTTGGCATAGAGATGATGATCTCTTAGCACTTGCAGCATAATTCTAAGATGCTCTTCATGCTCTTTTATGTTCTTGGAGTAAATTAATATATCGTCAATAAAAACAAGCACAAATTTGTCTAGGAATTTGTTGAGTACATTTTTCATCCAACACATAAAAGTGGCAGGGGCATTGGTCAACCCAAATGGCACTACCACAAACTCATAGTGACCATACCTCGTTTGGAAGGCATTTTTATGGATGTCTTCACCCTTTAATCGTACTTGATGGTATCCCGACCGCAAATCAATCTTTGAGAAAATAAACGCACCCCCCAATTGATCAAATAGGTCATCGATCCTGGGCAAGGGGTACTTGTTCTTTATGGTCACCTTATTGAGTTGCCTATAATCTATACACGGTCTAAGGGTATTGTCCTTCTTTTTCACGAACAGGACTAGTGCTCCCCATGGAGACACGCTGGGCCGAATATATCCCTTATCCATCATTTCTTTTAATTGCAACTTGAGTTCAACTAACTCAGGTGTGCTCATCTGGTAGGGTGTTCTAGACACCGGCACCGCTCCTGGTGCAAGTTCTATCAAGAAGTCAATGCCCCTTCTCGAAGGTAAACCCGGTACCTCTTCCGGAAACACATCTCTGTATTCTCTCAGGTTAGGGTGATCGTCGGGGCTTGGTTTGTCACCTTCGATTGTTTTCAACACCTGTATTGCATATAGAGGACATCCCTTTCGGAAATACTTTCTCATTTGCAGAGTTGATATTTGTCTCACCGAGACAGGTTTTTGGATCCCTTGAAGGGTTATATTTTTCCCTTCTTTACTTACACATTCTAAGGTTTTATGGTAACAGTCCAATCTAGCTTTATGGGCAGCTAGCCAGTCCATACCAATCAGCAGATCATACGATCCCAGGGGTAATAAGTTAAGGGTTGTTTGGGTGGGGAATCTACCCAACATCAATTGGCAGGCTAGTATAACCTCTGCTACCCTTCTCTTGGTGCTAGTGGCTAACTGTACCATCCATGGCTTGGTATGTTTTTGTGGTTGTAGTTTACACTTATCAACAGCTTTAGGGGCTATATAACTCAAATTTGAACCAGGGTCAATTAAAATAGACACTATATGGTTGGAAATCATACCTTCTATTTCCACTACTGAAGCTTGGTGGTTGGCTTGGTTGTTATCCAAGGCTGCATAAATTTGTGGCACTCTCCTGGCCACATCATTGACAGTGGTAGTTTCCTGGATGTTATAAATCCTCCGACTATTTTGTTGTCGATGTGGACAGTCTCTCAATAGATTTTCTTCCCCGCAACCCCAACATTTCAAAGGTTCTCTCTTTGGGTTATCAGTCTTCACTGATATGGTTCCAGAAGTTTTATTTCCACTCAAGGAGGGAAAATTCTGCTGGTGCATACTCCGGGCTGGGAATCTCATTCTTGGGTTCTTCTTATAGTTCTTAAATCCTGGGGATTTAATTCCCCTTTTCTAAAATCTTGAACTATTCTTCTGTTTCCATCCTTCGTGAGGTTCTGCTCGATGCCCAAACTATTCATGACAATAGGTCACCTTTCAAATAGTGCCTTCTAGAGTGTTTGGATCATCAAATTCAATTATGTTTCGATAGTCCTTAGGTAGTCCACTGATGAAGCGTTGCACCTTTGCCTTTTCCTCTTTTATATAGGGTACATACCTCAATAAATCGAGGAATTTGTTGACATATTCTTCTATAGTGAGTTGTCCTAATTTGAGTTCATAAAACTCTTTAGTCTTTTCGTCGAAATATTTTTTCGACAGATACTTCTTCCGGAAGTATTTCTCAAACCGTTCCCAAGACAGGTCCTCTTCGTGAACCCCTTTCACATTCTTAAGGTATTCCCACCAAATGGAATCCTTTTCATTCAAGTTGAAGGTGGCCACTCGGGCCTTCATGTTTTCTGAGAAGTCATGGACTCTGAAATACTTCTTTAGTCCAAGAAGCCAGGCCTCTGCTTCCTCTCCCTTCTTTATTTCACCATCGAAGGAGGGTGGTTTGGCCTTTCTAAATTCCTCGAATTTACAACCTTTGGAAGACTTTTGCTTCTTCTGTTTCCTTCGGGAATAGGAACTGGTTCTACTGCTAGAAGAGCCCTCTAAATCGCCATCTTCCTTCTCAGAGGAATCATCCGACGCTTTTCCTTTACCTCTGGGGTGGACCTTTTTCGAGGTGCTCCTCTCAGTGTGGCCACTGATATGACCATGTTTCTGAGTTCCAGGTTCATGTTGCATTTGTCTTTGTAGATCGGATAAACTCTACAGTAAAACTGCATTAATTTTTGTTTTTTTTTTTTGTTCTTTCATCATCCTTTCATTGTCAGCCTTACAACTTTGTAATTCGACCATGAGGCTCCTCATAGTCTCGGCTAGATCTGGAGGGGTCCCTACTGCCCTCCTTTCATCATACTCTTCGTATCTATTGTGGGAGCCTTCCCCCACTTCATGGTGAGTCACCATATTATGTGTTGATAATTTCCCGTAGTTAATCTTCCGCTTGTGTGCAAAAGGAAAAACGATGGTTGTTAGTCAATATTTATATTTATTTATAACCAGTACATAATTCATATTTTCACATGTACACACACAATAGGGGTTTTTCATTCTTAACTTCGTCTTTTGATTAGGAAGGTTAAGACAGGGGGTTACTTCTTTTTGGAGTGTTCCAAACGAAGCTTCTGCGCAACTCATTCATGAGCCCAAGCAGGCCAAGTGTTGTAACCATGCTCTGATGCCAATTTGTCACATACCCAATGCGCATAATAAATTTTTGGCCTTTTTCTTCTTTTCTCCAAGGGACATAGTTCCCCGAATCCCTACGGGGTCTGATGCAGACCCTGCCATCCCCTTATCCACACTCATATGATATGTGGTTATGGCCACAGGCAAAACAACTAGGCACCCTTTCGCATTTCGCGACTCAGTGATATAGGCAAGTCGAGTCTTTCGACTCTTCCAACCCCGAAACCTGATACTCGAGTTCTTGTATGAGATCCAACGGCTCTTGACGTTTTGGATCCAATGGTTTGGATCTTTTCATAGTTTCGTGAACCGGGAGTTCACAATGCAATGACTCCAAAATTCTTGTCACTCCAATCCCCGAATCCCGATATGGGGATTCATGTAGGAGATCAACAATCCTCGTGGATTTGGATCCAACGGTCCACGGGATTTCGGATCTTTCCCCAAACTCTGACTGCTCACCACGCATCTCCTCAGATGGACGATTTAGATCCTTTCAGGACTCCTCCTTTCTACCACAGAGCGCATCGGGGTTTCGGGTATCGATATTTCGTGACTTGCGAAGACAAGGGTTCTTGCCCTTTGGTTTATTGGGTGCCAAAATGCCGACCAACAGTCACGTGTCCCTCTGATGGACGGCTGTGACCAATACCCACAATCAACCGTTATGATATTTTTAGGATGATCAATGGTCACGATCAAATCCCGACTTTCTCAAACTTATTCACACTTAAACCGATTTGGGGTTTCGTTTACCAGGATTTTGCGGCTTGCAAAGACAAGGATTCTTTCCCTTTGGTCTCCCGGGTGCCGAAACACTGACCGAAAGCCACGTGTCCTCTACATATGGATGGTCCAGGTAACTTCCATGGATCTTGGGATCTACGGACCCGATTCCTCCGCTACTCATGAAGATAAAAGAAAGAGGTTGAGGCATTAACGCCCTCGCTTCTTCCTCTGATCTAGCAATCGCGACTGACCTCATATCTTCCGACGGGATCTCATCTGTCAATTGATACTTATCCACACTCTCCCATTTTGGGATTTCACAGATCGGGGTTTCGGGACTCGCGAGTGCAAGAAAAATCGCACCTAGATACTCCGAGTGCCGAAAGGGTTCTTGCCCTTTGGTCTCCTGGGTGCCGAAATGTCGACCAGCAGCCATGTGTCCTCTACATATGGATGGTCCAGGTAACTTCCATGGATCTTGGGATCTACAGTACCAATTCCTCCGCTACTCACGAAGATAAAAGAAAGAGTCGTTTCTTCCTCTAATCTAATGATCACGACTAACCTCATATCTTCCGACAGGATCTCGTCCATTGCTCGATACTTATCCACATGCTAATATTCAGGATTTCGCAAGTCAGGGTTTCGGGAATTTTGATCGTAAGGGGACTCACCCTTAGGTACTTTGGGTACCAAAATGTCGAAACATTGAGGTCTACGAGGACCGTTCTCCCTCGTACAAGGTTTTGAGACTTAACCTATAACATCCTTCTTCTGATCCTCAGGTGATTTACACCAAGTTTTGAAGACCAGACTGGAAGGTCTTCTCGAAGGTAAGGGAGTGGTCTCAAAAGGGTACCTTCGGGAGGAAATCTATCCAAGGCATCAGGTAGGACAAACACAGGAACAATCTCCCAAGAGCAGACTTGAAAACCTGTATTAGTTCATCATATATATATAAACATAAGCCATATGTGGTCTTTCCAATAAAAACATGTAGCCATCATTTATGATTAAAACACCACACGGAAAATATTATACTCAAACCATTCATAAACTGCACAGACTATGAGCATACATGTCAGCATATAAATTTCAAGATGCAAGATGATCATAAATGCCAGAATATACATTTCAAGATGCAAGATGCAAAACACTTACTAGAAATAACACCAGATGTGATTGCAACTGCTGAGAGGGGTGCTCGTTTCCACCCAACCGTAGGCTCAGCGACTCCCAACGGATTTACCACTAGCCAGCCCCGAGCTGAGACCACGATGCTGTGAGACTATGTCTTTGTTTGCCAATGACCGAGAACGAAGGTTACTCTCCTTCTTCTCTGCTATCACTCACTCTGTATTTTCCAAAGTTCTCCTCTTCCCCCCGCGTCTACCCCTTGATCGCCCACTCTTCCTGCCTTTTCTCCTTTCACCAAGGTTGCGTGTGGCGGTTCACCCCCATCCCTCATTACTCATGAGGAGCCCTTTACCTACCAACCTGGCGAGTCATTTAATTCGGGGCCAGCGAGCCGCTTTTGGTTCTCCGGGCCAGTGAAATCCAAATACGGTATTGGTTTCGGTGGAAGTTAATGCCACCATCCCAGGTGCCTTCCACCGCCTTTCTTCAACCATCATGGTCTCTTTTTCAGCACATCCCCCTCTCAGCAGTCCTGCAATATATATATTATAATATCATTCACATTCATCGACCTGTTTCACAAGGTCCATTCTCATCACACATTCACATTTTTGAGTTTGCCACAATACTTGGCCAGTATAGTTATTTTTACAGACTGGGGGAAACATGGTGTTACATAGAGTATTGCAAAGCCATAAAGCGCACATCTATAGCAATGGGGACTCTCTCTTCAATCTTGTTGCCCAAATACAGGAAATTGATTACAATCAAATTGAGAAGCAAATTATAGCCAAACACAAAGAAATTAATACATCATTGATGGTATTACAATGAGAGGCGGAACTGTTAAAAGTTGAATGCAACTTCCTTAAGAATTTAATACTTATGGATTTTCTTAAGCTGAATGTGAGCAGAGGTTATTAGTGAACCAGCTAGTACAGGTTTGGAGGATGCTGCTAGTAGCACTTGGAAATAATGGAGTAAGAGTTAGTTCTAAGAGTGAGTTCGTAGTTGAAGTCAACTTCACTGTGTGTTTGTTTCTCATATTTTAAGTTGGTATCAAAGCCACGGGAGTGAGGTGTGAAAATTCATAGAAGTCTGTAGGTCCCTCCTCGTGGCATACTACTCGCCCTTTACGCACAGCTGAAAAACTAAAATTTCCGCATTCCATCTAATATTACAGTGCGGAAGGCTTTCAAGATTTCTGCACTCAAGTAACACGTGAGGTGCGGACTCCACGCACTCTAAGGTAGCGTGAGGTGTTGAAACCCCAAATCGTGAGTTTTTTCATGAAGCTAAGTTTTTCATTTTTAACCGCTAATATTTGTTCCATGCATGAGAAAATCGTGAAGAGGTGGCGTGGTAAGGTTTCCGTGTTGGATAAATCGAGTTTTCATGCATGAGCAAATCGTGGATCAAATGAGGTAATGCGTGAGTTAATTTGGTGCGTGAGCAAGTTTGCATGCGTGGAGTTTATAAGTTGCATGCGTGGAGTTTGAATGAAGGCAAATCGTGAATTATTTTAAAAAGGGGTTATTCTTATGTAATATGCATATGAGGAAGGATCATCATCTGTGAGGTGGAGTTATTATTTAAAAGTGGATCTTTTTTTTTTTTGAAGTTATTAAAAGTGGATTTTTATTCAAAGTGGGTTTTATTTTGAAGTTTATTAAAAGTGAATTTTTATTCAAAGTGGATATTTTTGAAGTATAAATTTTAAAAGTGGATATTAAAGTTTATTCAAGAGAACATTATTTGTGAGATTTTGTGTGTGAACATTTGTTTTATGGAAACAAAAGTTTGGTGATTTGGGCATTCAGAAATCTAGCATAAGAACCCAGAGAGAAAGAGAGTGTTGAGGTTATTTGCATATTCTTTTCGTTTTTTTAAATAAAGCTAAGAGTTGAGATTGAGATGGATCGGTGGTATCCGAAGGCAGAGCGACAGAAAGTTGCATATCTTTGGTGATTCGCTTGCAGAGACTAAATTGCAGCGATGGTGAATGTTAAGCCCTAATATTGGCTCATTACCTCTTAATTGGGGCATATTAGATTAGTAATGCTATTTTATTTATGTCATCTTTAGGCCATTAGTTGTAATTTAGATTAGTAATGTTATTTTAATTATGTCGGCTTTAAGCCATTATACCTCCTAGTCTCCTATATATACCAAGGAGACATTTTCATTTTGAATCATCTTGTACTTGAACATTTAAGTGGGGTAAAGGGAGGTTGCCCCCTCGAAGAGGCTTATTATCTGAAATTATCTCTTTTCAAGGCGTTGAGTACTTTTCTTGAGGTTTTTCTATGCTATATTGATGTTTGGTTCTTAACATATGGTATCAGAGCTCAAGGTCTTGAGGTTTCGCTGCTACATCTGAGACACCGTGGAATTTTCACTATAACTTTTTTTCTACAACGTTTCAGAAGGAACGTCTTGGAGGGTATTTAGAAGACAGATCAAGGTACGTTGTGTTGAAAATTCAGCTTCTGAGGCCTTATACTTTCGGAGATATAGCCTGTACAAGATAGGGTTCTGGAATCATCCTGAAATGAGTCTTTGCAACATTTTCGCTATAAAAACATTTCTGTAACGTTTCAGACCCTAAAATCCGGGGGACATTTACAGAAATTAGTTTTATATCTGTGTTAAAAATTTTAGCTTCTGGGTCATCCTAAATTTATAGATACACCTTGTGTAAGATAGGGTATCTGACTAGTCCTATTGGCTAGTCTCAAGAAGGTGTCCCAGGTAAAACAATCATAACTTTTTCCCAGAGTATCCAAATTGAGTGGGACTGGTTGCATTGGATCGTGGACAGTCTGTAGTATTTTGGGTGCAAGTTTCAGAATTTTATATCAATTATTTTGTGCGGCGCACACTATACAAGTGAGATCTCCTGGAAAGGCCAAAAATCAGCAAGTGGTGGGGAAGTTATCATAAATTCCACTTGTCACATCCAATTTTGATCAGACCTGTGGCATTGAAGAGAAGACATATCACATAAATACATAAGATAAAGTTTCATACCCAGAAGGTCCAAAAAGTGGGAGATACAATAGAAGAAATATTGTCTAGCAGAACCACCTCAAAATCAAGGTTCAAAAGTGATACTTGGCCAACATGCCACCCAAAAAGGGAACTTCTACACCAAATAAGCCTCCAGAAAATCCTACTTGGACTCTTG
>JASDQU010105569.1:86096-96797 GCA_032191745.1 Picea mariana
GTTTGGTTCTTAAAACATCATCACAAGAATCCATAAGCAAACAAACATCCATATACTGAAACCAGATCACTTACACACAAGTGTCCTCAAAGAATAAGTCAATAACATGTGCTCGCAAGAGTGGGATGTTACATAAACTCCCTGTTGTTTTAAACTTCGTCCTGAAGTTTCACAATATATAAATGTAGTAAATAAATCATTTGACAAGATCTAAATGTCTAATTATCAAACAAAAATGGAAACTGTTGGTGCATATCATATGCGTCCTCCCAGGTAGTCGAGTGTTGACTATAATTGTCCCACTGGACCTTGACTTGATTGAATGTTCGAAAATGTAGTTGTTGAATGCGATGGTCCAAAATGCGGATTGGATCCACCGTAAGTGCACCCTCATCCAACACCTCAAGTAACTCATGTCAATCACATGTGTAGGATCACTAACATAATGTTTCAAAATAGAGACATGGAAAACATCGTGCATATGCCTCAAAGAATCAGGCAAGGATAGTCGATAGGCCATGGTCCCTTTCCTTTCCATGACTTCGAAAGGTCCCACNGGCTTTAGGACATTAGTTGTAATTATACCTCCTAGTCTCCTATATATACCAAGGAGACATTTTCATTTTGAATCATCTTGTACTTGAACATTTAAGTGGGGTAAAAGGATATTTCTCCCTCGAAGAGGCTTATTATCTAAAATTATCTCTGTTTCAAGGCGTTGAGTACTTTTCCTGAGGTTTTTCCATGCTATATTGATAATTGGTTCTTAACACATCATCACAAGAATCCATAAGCAAACAAACATCCATATACTGAAACCAGATCACTTACACACAAGTGTCCTCAAAGAATAAGTCAATAACATGTGCTTGCAAGAGTGGGATGTTACATAAACTCCCTCTTGTTTTAAACTTTGTCCTGAAGTTTCACAATATATAAATGTAGTAAATAAATCATTTGACAAGATCTAAATGTCTAATTATCAAACAAAAATGGAAACTACTGGTGCATATCATATGCATTCTCCCAGGTAGCCGAGTGTTGACTATAATTGTCCCACTAGACCTTGACTTGATTGAATGTTCGAAAATGTAGTTGTTGAATGCGATGGTCCAAAATGCAGATTGGATCCACCGTAAGTGCACCATCATCCGACACCTCAAGTAACTCATGTCAATCACATGTGTAGGATCACTAACATAATGTCTCAAAATAGAGACATGGAAAACATCGTGCATATGCCTCAAAGAATCAGGCAAGGATAGTCGATAGGCCATGGTCCCTTTCCTTTCCATGAGTTCAAAAGGTCCCACAAACCTAGGAGAGAGTTTAGAACCCTTTCCAAACTTGATCGAAATATTGTGCGGTTTCACCCACAAGAAGAATCAATCACCACCTTCATAACTACTGTCAACGTGATGCACATCAACATAACTCTTTTGTCAATCTTATGCTTCTTTAATCCTTTATCTTATCATTTTCATTTGTTCTTCCATTTCTTGGATCACTTATGGTTCTACCAGGACCCTATCCTCAAGTCGATTCTAGCACAAAGGCATTCGATACGATCTCCCGTAAAGAAACTCAAATGGTGCCATCTTAATGGTGATTTGATAGCTGTTGTTGTATGCAAAATCTGCCAGTGCCAAGAACTCTTCACAACGCTTATGTTGGTCCATCACGTACATACGCAACATATCTTACAATTTTTTTTTGGTTCTTTCTGTTTTCTCATCTGTCTCAGGGTGATATGTTGTACTAAAGTTAATTTGGGTTCCCAAGGTCTCTTGGAAACTAGTCCAAAATCATCTTGTAAACACTGATCCTCAATTATATATGATCCTTTTAGGCACACCATGCAATCTCACAATCTCGCTGATAAAAAATCTAGCTATGTCTAGCACCTGATACGTCGTACACACAGGGATAAAATGTGCACTCCTCATTAGAGCATTGACTACCATGAAAATCGAGTCATGCCTCCTTGCCGTCAGTGACAATACAACAATAAAGTCCATCGAAATGACCTCCCATTTCGATTCTGAAATAGTGTGTGGATATAATCATGTTGGATGTCTATGTTCAACCTTCACTTGCTGAAATTATAGACATCTCACCATGTAGTTGACTATGTCCGCATTCATTCCTTTCCAGAGGAATATGGGCTTAAGGTGTTCCCTCATCTTCGTGACTCCTAGATGAGCCATGTACACTATTCTATGAGCTTCATTTAATATTAATATTATCAAATCATCATTAGGAAGTACATAAATTCAGTTATTATAACTCATTAAACTGTCATTGTCAAATGTAAATCCCTCAAACTTTGGTACCAATATGTTGTCTTGGTCGATATTTTCTTAAACCTATTTATACCAGTCATCGTTGCACTGTAAAGTTAGAATATTTTCTCGAAGATTCGTCTAAAGAGGTATCACCAAAAATATGTGTGGTCTCCAAATCAACACATCAACCACTCTGTTCTCTGTCCCTTTTATGTAGGTAATCTCAAAATCCTACTCGCTAAGTAGTTCTGACCAACGCCTTTGTCACGCATTCAAGTCACTTTGCGTAAAAATGTGTTGCAAACCACAGTGACATGTTTTTGGTTCAAATTTCCATTCAATTAGGTAGTTCCTCCACACTCTCAGGTCATACACAATTTCCAACAACTCCAAATCATGCCTTGCATAGTTCTCCTCATGCTTTCTTAACTTCCTTGATATGTAAGCGATCACTCGACTGTCTTGCATCAATACTTCGCCTAAGACTTCCTTGGATGCGTTTGTGCATACGAAGAATTCCTCTTCCATGTCAAGGACTTTTAGTATCGACGATGTCGTCAACAACTCATTGATCCTTCAAAATGCTTATGTTCATTTCTTAGTCTATACAAACTTCGTGTTTTTCTTCTACAATTCCGTGATCGGATTTTCTATATTTGAAAAAACTTTTTCGAATCGTCGATAATATCCATCTAAACCCATGAAGATACATACTTATGGTACATTTGTCGATGCATGCCATTCCATAATAGACTCTACCTTTGCTGGATCCACAACGATGCCTTTGTTAGAGATAACATGCCCCAAATAATGAATCATCGATTGATAAAAAGAGCATTTCGACGGTTTCCCATATAATTTATTCTCTCGTAAACACTATAGTACTGAGCGCAAATGTTCATCATGTTCTTTTGTCGTCCGATAATATATCAATATGTCATCAATGAATATTTGAACAAAATTGTCTAAGTATTCACGGAACACCCCATTCATCAAGCTCATGAATACACTTGGGGAATTTTTCATTCCAAACGGTAAAACATTAAGCTCGTAATGCTCAAACCTCATCTTGAATGAGGTCTTAGGAATGTCTTCCTCTTTGATCCATAATTGGTGATATCCTGATCTCAAGTTGATCTTTGAAAACATCATCGCGCCTTTCATTTGGTCAAACAAATCTTCTATTCTTGGAAACATATATTGGTTCTTGATCGTTTCCTTGTTCAATTGACGGTAGTCAATACAGAGTCTCTACGACCCATCCTTCTTCTGTATGAAAATAACAAGTGCACCCCAAGGTGACACACTTGGACGTATAATTCCTAGGTCCAACAACTCCTTTAGTTTCATTTTCAACTCCTGTAACTCAAGCGTTGGCATCCAATAAGGCATTCTTACTATCGCTTAAGTTCTAGGTTTTAAGTCAATGGTAAATTCCATCTCTCCTTCAGGTGGAAAACCTGGAAACTCTTCTAGGAAAACATCCACAAACTCTCGTACTACTAGAGGGTTTTCTAATCCTTCTACCCTGCCCTTGTCATTCAACACTAGGATTGCATATAACTTGCATCCCTTGTGCATGCTCTTCCATAGTTGTAGGGAAGAAATGAACCTTAGGGAAACTCCCTGGTTTCTTCCTACAATCCCTTGTCTCTGTCCCTCATTATCTTTCAAACTCAACCGTTTCATCTTAAAGTTGAGTATCGCATCATGCGATTCCAACCAGTCCATATCGATCATGACGTCATAAGATCCTAAGATCGTGATGTATAGGTTGGATTTCGTTACAAATTACCCAAGTTAATGTGAAAATTCATAACCCTTCCCCCAACCATCTGGTTAACACTTGAATCAATTTCGACTTATCCAAATTCACCCTGTCGACTTCCCTTACCTTAATTCCCTTCTACACGGTACCAAAAAACAAGATCTCTTTGTAGCACCAGGATCCATCAATACTGAAATTTTGGTTGGCGATGGTACCTGACATCTCAAGAAGAGTGGAGTAGTGCTTGTCCTGGCGGCTATTCACTGCAGCATGAATCTCATGGGCCTTGCCCAATTTACAAACGTAGTGTGTCCTACTGACCCAACCGCTCTAGCCTCTTCAACTAGACAATCTTGCCGGTAATGTGGCTGTCCACATGTCCAATACCCGGTCTTCGGTCCAATACTCTTGGCCCCCAAAGTAGAAGTTGTTGGACTACCAAACTGAGACCCTATCGTGTTCTGCTGACTTGACTAACTGCTTTCTATTGTGCTTTGGATGTTGTCTATCTAGAAGGTCTTGCATGAGTCCTTCCCTAACTCTGGCTGGTCAGCTCTTCCTCAACTATGAGGGCCTTCTTAGAATGCATCACGCAACATTTGAGGCATTAGGATCCTCACCTTCACACGAATTGTGGGAGTTGAGGCCGAACACAAAATTGCTAACCTCTATCTTCTCCTTGTTTATATGTAGGGCATACCAAAGTAGCTTTGTAAATCTATCCTCCTACTCTGGCACTATATGACCAAACTTTCATAAGACATTGAACTCATTGAGCTAGTGTTCAATGAATTCCCCTGACAAATACCTCTCCCAGAACAAATCCTCGAACAATTCCCATAACATGTCTTCGATGACCATGTTCAGTTGTGGCAAGAGCGTCTTCCACCATAGAAGAGTGTTACCCTTCAATTGAAATATCACCATACAAAATTTCATGTTGTAGGTGTAGTCCCAAAGTGCGAAGCACATCACCATGTTATCCAAACATGCCTCAGCAGATGCACCGCCCATGGAACCCAAGAACTTGGGAAACTTGACCTTCTCGATTTCTCTGTGAATGCTACCAGTACCGGCCGAGACACGCTATGGAACCTCAGGGGGTACAAGCACCCTGGCCTCGTCTCTATATAGATGATTAATCAAGGCCCGTGACATCCTCTGAAAGGACATCATCAACTAAAACACATCCCAAAAACAACCTTCTCCTATCCAATGACTTGTTCTTCTCCTTTGGGGTTAGACCCCTCCGGTGTGGATGCTATTGGAGGCATCACGCCTCCTCCCCTAGCACCATTTCGACTACCTCCATGAAGTCCTCTATCCAGGATTACCGACATGAACAATTTCAAATTTTAATATGTGATAAATTATTAATCACATTTTTAATACAATGGAAGGTGTGATGATCCACAGTCGCAGGGTTGAACCCACTCTAATACCATATGTAACAACCCTCATTTGCACCTAAGAAAAAGCTAAGCACCAAGGGTAATTTTTTTATTTTTTTTTAGCATAGGGAAAATTAGCGTCAACACATAATTCAACAATGCATAATCAACGACATCACAATTAAAGGAATTACAAGTGTCTCATTGTCATAATCAAATAACGTCACAACCAATGCATCAAAATATTTAGTAATGACATATATTCAACACATCATCATAATTGAATAACGAAACAAAATCGAAAGCATCATGAATGGTGACTCAAGATCAACTCATCATGACCAACTGGAATCATCATTACTTTTAATCGCTCAAATCATCACATAAGGATAATCATTAGATAACACAAGGATAACATGAGATAACATAGAGATAACATAAGGATCATCAAGATAACATAAGAATGACATAAAGATACTACCCACCCAACCTACCTTGCAAGGTTAGGACCTCCAGGACACATATGCAATGATCAAGCCCAATATCCAATTGATTTTGACCATTTAAGGTCTCAGGGCTGGCGATTGTTATGAGGAACAAGGAGGTGTCTACATCCCATTAACATAATTAAGTCCAAAAACCAACTATCTATATCAACAACATCAACGATAATCAAGGACACAATAGTGTTCTATTAACTGATCACACATCACATAGATTCCAAGGTGTAAGAGCATTTAATTACTACATYWGTCTTACAACGACATAAGATAAGGTGCAAAGCATTCAACTTTATTTTATTTTCAAGGCGCAAAAGAAGACATCTACTTTACTTCAAGGCACACTATTAATCAACCATTTAATTCATCAATAATCAACATTATATTTGGGTGCACACATGATCCAATTCCGAATTAAACATAAACAAACCCCATTCAATGCACACAATTAATCTATTTAGTTAGGGAATCATACATCAACCTTTAATTTCAAGACGCAAGATTATCTAATTACTAAATCATTTACACATTAACAATAAGGGACACAAGAGTAATTAACTTTAAACAATCATACATCAACATAATAATGATGTAAGAGTAATCTCAATCTAATTTCATGGTGCAAGGATGTCTAACACTAGTCACACATCAATATTAAATTCATGGCGCAAGTAAACTAATAACTTAATCATTCGTCAATCATTAAATATATATTGCGCAAGAGTAAATTATCAATTATTTCATGGTGCAACCAAATCTATCTACTCAATCAATCATACATAAAGTAATTGACACAATTACCGCCTAGGAAACATTCTAACTATAGTCCAACTGAAATTACATATATCAATAATAGATGCAATCACCATCAACCTTATTCATGGTGCACAAGGGTAATTACATTGAATATTCTTTTGGGCGCCAATAGTATCCACACACATGTTCATCCACACAAAGCTATTATATCAAGGAACACGATAAATATCAATTTAATTCATGGCACAAATGAAATTAAGGGGATGTATCAACAATATATTAAAAGGGTGACACAAGCAATGTGAATATAAGAGGAGATCTTGCACCACAAACCTTCCCATGCACAAAAGATGTCAATATTGTATTCTTTGAGAATCCTATTCTAAGTTGACAAATTCTTCATTTGAAGCCTTGATCAAGATGGATTTGTAACATCGTTTAGGGTGGGACCTTGTCAACAATAAAAATAAAAATCAATATGATGCTTAAAGGCAAGGGATGGATTGGGAAAAAGAGGAAAAATGTTGTCCAGTTTTAAACAAAACTCAGAGATAATTCGTAAGGAAAATCAAGAGTAACATTGCCAAGTGATGTCCACAAACGTTGGCCAAATGTGTGAATGAAAACACATAGACAATCTCTGGAAAAACGCTAATGGAGGAGGAAGGAAAACACAAAAGTTCTAGAGAAAATCTCGCCAAGATATTCATAAGTCTTGGGAAATTAATCATCAGAAAAATGCAGAGAATTTCCATGGCATTTCACATGGTTGTTTCCCATTGTTGGCAAGAGTTAATACACCCAAAAATGTTGAGCATAGCTGTAACACCCTAGGTTTTGAACCCCCATTTTAAAATAATGTATTATTACAATGTTGAGAGGCATGAGTGCCCAAACAATTATTAAAGGGCCAATATGCCCAAGAAATGTAATGATTTGATCATTATTAATAATAAACACATTGTTGGATGCTAGATGGACAAGGACTAGAGTTATAGGGGGCTATGATTCCACAAGAGAGGGAGCTTGAGGGACTAAGCATTTATTCCTATTTTAATTACCCTTTTTGTCTAAGGGAGGGGATCGGTTACGTGAGCTTCTTGGGGAAGGCTAGGAAGTTCTTGTTTCCCCAAGAGGTTACTTAAACCCGCCTCTAGTCTAATGGGGGGGGTTCGACTGATGACTTGTTCTCTGATTTCCCATTCACTCACTCATTTCTTCCCTCACACACTCCCATTCCCATTCATCGACCCATCCTCACCTGTGCCTTGGCTTGGAAAAGGAAATAGAGCTGCTGAAGAACTTAGCCATAGGATAGTTGGCTATAGTGGTTGCTAGAGTGATCCAGCCATGACCTGGGGGGATAGATTTCTGAAATGCATTGGCCCGTGCCTTGTTTTTCTCACAATTGCGAGTCCTAAGAGTTCCATAATTGAGATTCTAGACCAGCTGTGTTGGAGGCTCTTAAAATAAAGGATCAGGAATGCCTGAGGGACTGCATGGCATATAAGGGTGGAGGTTTGGTCTCTTGGGGAAGTATAGGCTGGATAGAAGAGAGCTGGGCTCTCAGATTTTTGTGGGTGTCGAGAAACCTGTGAGAGCTTGAGAGCTGACTGGTTTGGGGACCCGATTACAATCTGGAACCATCCTTGTGGATTCATATCCATAGCTTGGGGGTGACACTGCTGTTGATATTTGGAGAAGTGTTGTCTATGGTTGGGTGGAACATCCTTGGTATGAAGTTGGTCGGTGTCATCGTTCATAAAGATAAGTGCTCTCTGTCATGATATCATTATCTGTGTATGAATGTATTTTTCCATTGTGTATATTTAATTATCGTTTAATATAATATTTAGATTATGCATGCTTGCTGGATATTGTTATGCATGTCAGTTAAATATGTTATCTTATGCATCCTTAATAAATAAAGAAGGTATCATCATGAGAAAGAAGTCTGAAGGTGGACTTGTAGGTAACATACCCGACCTGTGGCTGGTAGGGTATGTTACATATTGGTATCAGAGCTTCTGGTTGAAACACTAGGCTGGTATGGGTTGATTCTATTGGTTAGAGCCTTGTGGTCAAGATCTAACTCTGACCATGAAATTGAAAATCTCAGGAGGAGTGGCATTGCAAAAGCTACACGAGAGATAGAATGTCAGAGACCCGTGGTAGGAAGTTTGAGGGATTGTGACCGTCCCTTTGGAATTCGGGAGCGATCTCCATTGTAGGGTCAGGATAGATCTGAGATCGTTGGATCAGAGGACAAAGGAACAAGGGTCATCCGATGAACAGGAAGCAAGGGATAAGGTCATAGCCGTGAGATCCCTTGGGAGAGTGAGATCAATGGATAAGAGGCATTACGGGGAACCAAGTTGCACGAGAGATAATTTACCAAGGTGGTATTGCAATCCAAACCACGGTTTCATCGAGGGGTTATGTGTCAGTATCAGGTTAATTGCAGGGAGAAAAGTGGGTCACTCCAAACAGCTAATGCATGCCCCCACAAATTTGAATGGCACGTAATGATGTGACAGGTTAGAGCTCAAACATCGAAACTTTGAATAGCTGAAGTAGATGGGGACCATCGATCCATGGGAGGAAATGCGTCAACCGATCACGTACTCCGAGTGAAGGTACTCTAGGAAAGACCGAGCGAAGAGAAGTTGAGAGTTGAAACTCCCAAAGCCCAGAGAGTTGGAGAACTGAAGTAAACATCGACTGTCAGATCGTCTGAAGTATATCCTAACCATCGATCACCAAGAGGTTACGTGTTAGTAGATTAGTAACTCTGAAGGAATCCATTCGAGAGGGTTCCAGTTGAGTTTTGAGACTCCTGAAGCCTAGAGAGATGGAGAGATGAAGCAAAACTTGACCTTCTAATCATCCGAGAGGATATCAACCATTGATCTGCTGAGAGCCACGCATCACCAGATCCATGGCTTTAGATAAAAGCCAGTGGGGCCATATAAGTTTGAAATTTGATATTTCTAGAGTCTGGAGTCCTGAAGGAATTGAAATTGTCAATCCGTGGGAGACACGCGTCAGAAGATCGTGAGCCTCAGATAAAAAAAATTTCAAGAAAAAAAGGGTTTAAGTTGGAGATCTCCGAAGTCCAGAGCCCCGAAGTAAAACATAGCCTTCTGATTGAGGATGACACATGGAGTAGATCCGTGGACTCCGGGTAAAGACCCGAAGTGAATCTTGGTCATCTGATCTAGGAGGACACATGGTGACAGATTGGTCAGTTCATAAATTCGGAGTTCGGGAGAATTGGAAGTGTGATAGGTTGAAAACTCTCGAAGCCCTGAAGCCCGAAGAGCCAAAGTGATGGGGCCCAATGACATCACCTAGAGGTGACATGGACCCTAGAATCCCTGAAGTTACATGGCCTGTAGATGTCACCTAGGATGACATGGAAACATGGGATGTGTGCCACGTGTCAGTAAGATTTGAGATTTTGGAATATTGAAAAGTTGGTTAGAATGTGACACATGTCACCCACTTGATTGGGCCACATGTCCGCTTCCAGCATTTCATCATGTGGAGACAGATTGTGCAGTCTAGAAGACTGGGCACTCCAGAAGGGAAAGATGTGACATGTTGCATTGGGTCGAAAAATCTCGAAGGCCCGAAGGCTCGAGTATGTATCAACCATTTATTCCAGAAGACAAGTGTCGAGGGATAGTCGACTGTGGGTGAAATCACTCTGAGAGAAAGTGTAGGAGGGAAGTTTGAAACTTCCAAAATGCAAAGGGTAGAAGTGATTCACAGTCGTTGATCTGTGAGAGGACACACATCGACAGATCATGAACTCCCAGTAAAATCATTCTGGGGGGAGGCAAGTGAGGAAAGTTGAGACTTCCGAAGTGAGAAGTCCTGAAGTGGATCTCAATCGTCGATCACGAAAAAGGATGAGGACTTTTGATTTGGTCCTAGCTAAAATTCTCAAAGTCCTAAAGTCTCGAAGCTTTGGAAAAATGATTTTTCAGCTAAGCACA
>JASDQU010105569.1:108836-119597 GCA_032191745.1 Picea mariana
TACAACATGTCCCATATTGAAATTCCCAATGTTAGAATTTAGTCTAAATTCCCTACTTGTTCTTCTTATTGTATGTAGGTGGTTGACAACTTTCAATTCTGGCTTCTGTTTTGTTTCACTGCTACATTTTTCTAGGATGTTTTGCAAAATTTTGATAGATGAAGGATCACTTAGCATTTTGATGCATGATTGAAAAAATTCTTTCATAGTACCTACTTGTTCCTTGGGTTGTATTCTATTGGTATGGTCCGGTGATGGTGACATTTCATATTCTAGAGCTTCCTTTCTCTGCTGTGTAGTCAACGCAATGTTCTCCTTCTGGAATTCTTGTTGGGCTTCTGTAAAGATCTCCTTCTCCTTATGCGCATCGAACTGCTTCTTGGGGTTAGTGTTCTTATTTACCCACTGGATCTTCACCGGTTCCTATTGAACTACATCATTTCCTATTTTCGTTCCTCCTCGAGTGACTATGTTGATATTCCTTCCATCATCCCTTGCTTTGGATGAAATCCACTAAACATTCTGGTTATTTTGATTCCCTTTTTCCTGGATATTTACAAGTAATGTTGGACATTCCTCCGTATCGTGGTCCGATGAGCAACAATACATACAAGTCATTGGTGGAAGTGGGCACTCTCGTGCATAATGTCCTGGTTGTTGGCAACTGTGACATGTGATTGGTCCTCTATCACGTCCAAAACCTCCTCTGGCTCGTCCTGCTCCTCTATAATTTTTGCAATCACCTCATGGAATGTTATACTGTGGTCCCTGATTATACTGCATGGTATTGTACTAGGGCTGTGATGGGTTGTACCATGGCTGTGCGTTATTGTACGACTGCGATGTAGTATTATACAACTGCTGCGTAGTGTTGTATGGGGTTGGGGCTTGAGTGAACTATGGTACTTCTTGCCCATTCATCATTTCTGCCTATACCCTGTATGTGTTTGATGTTGTTTCCCACATTAGCTCCATGTTCTTTCCTTTGTGCACGCTTTCTTGCATGCGCGCGTGCTGTTCTTTTGCCAGTTGTTACTTTAGTTTTCTGCACACTTTCTTTCCCATTATTGTTCTTCTTTCCCCTTCAGCCTGGTGCCAAAAAATGATAAACCTACTACTAGAACTAGTCTAATTTGGCAGTAGAGTTTATACAACCATTGCATGAATGATTTCCATTTAATTGATACTCATATGAACTAATAGCATGGACTAGTAATACTTGTATAGCCTTATTTACTCCTATTGTGTGATGTATGTACCCGATGAGTGCAATGTATATGGAATAAAGGGGCATTCAAATTACCACATATAGGTGAGTGGAAATAAGCTTACATCATATGTGTACAAAGCTCCTTGTATCTCATATGTAGAAACAAAAGTAAATCGCAAGAATCACTTCTATTACCATAAGTTGATAGGTATGAATATGGTATGATCACAACAGTATGAGTTCCATCTTCTTGAATAGGGATAGATAATTTCTTCGGTGGACGTATTCCATATTGGGTGAACCATGTATATCTGTGTCTCTATTGTATTGTGTATCTCTTATGTTTTATTTTTGCATCTATTTTATATTTTTGCTATGTGATCCTCTTTTTTCTAACAAGAAACACCAAACCATAAAGGTAAGAAATAAGATCATTAAGATATAAGGGATAAGTGGTGGATAAAAGGGACCTAGTAGTGTAGGTCACCATTACATGATGGGCTGGTCACTAGGAAAATAACTCCCTAAAACTACCTCTGTGTGCACATGTGCAATGTTACTAAAGTCTAGTGAAGCATAGTTACATGTATAAGTTCCCCACAAATGATGTTATAATGATCATCATTATGTCACTAGTTACAAGATTACATCAATCCACTAGACAACATTAAAACACATTCTAACATATCCCTCATCGAGAAATGAAAAAACCCAATGCATGTATCAATATGGATCTTTAAGTTTTGAAGATAGCCATATGAATGCTTCTCTTGGTGCTATAAGGTTTGGAATTTTCCCCATTGACCTTAATCTAGATCTAAATAAACCCATTTTAGGTCACATCACAATGGAAAAAGGAATCTATTAGCAGATGTAGGCTCACTCAACAATTGAGGAAGGAAGTACTAACATCAATAAACTATCCATGATTGATTCATCCCTTTCAATCTTCCAAGAATAGACTAGCTCTTCTTGTGTAGAAAAAATCTTCATGTATTCTAAAGCACTTGAGGATTAATCCACTATAATTTCTCCATCCATCAATCCATCCCCATAATTTCCTTATTCCATACAATATATGAAATAAGTATACTTATTTCACACACACACACATGAAAAATACATAACATTTTATGTTGAAATAAAAATGGTAAAGTTACACTCATAAAGTGCACTATGACATGGAAGAATAACTTAACAAGAATAGCTCTTGATATTCTTCCAATATAATTGAATGACTTTGAAATCTAGTATCTCAAAATAAGTTGTCCACAAACATATTACATCATAAGAAAAAAATCCTAGATAGGTGTTACATTTTGAAAGTTTCACCCTGAAAACCAAAATAAAATTATCCATTGCAGCCTCTTGATATACAAAAAATGAAATTAGCAAAATTGTTCAAAACAAATAAGGAAATTAAATCCATTATCCAAAATGGATAGAGCTCATTTAAATAAATATCTGGAGACAGGGTGTAGGGATTTTCCCCTTCCCTTTATTCTACCATGTTGATGGTAGTATGATATATCTCCAAAGATATTTTTGACAGGGCATCGACTAAGTTGTTTTTCTCCTTATAGATGTGATAATAAGATATATGAGAGAATATTCCCTCCAACAACTTTATTTGGTTATAAATTAGATGGAAACAAATATTTTGTATTCTATGGTTCCCCAACATCTAATCTATAATCAAATTTGAGTAAGCAACAACCTATAATTAATCAATATTTCTTTCTACTATAATTATTATCAATGTTTCAAGTGCTTTCATTTTATCCCAATTGTTAGTACCTCCACAAAAATTAGCCTCAAAAGAAATCTTGCTTGAATAAAAAAAACAAAGTGCACCTATAGCCTTGAATGTATTGGGGTTTCTTTAACATGCCCCTATTAAAAATATCCCCATGCTTTTGTTTTGTTAATCTCAAGTGTGATTATATTCCTCTAAGGTTTTGTTTGGCAGGGTACCTTGAGTCCTTCATAAGAGAACTTGATTTTATAGAAAACTTGGATGTGGATATTAACTTGTCCTATAACATAATGGAATTTCTAATTAACCACGGGGCCCAAGAAACACCATAGAAAAACCTTTATGATCCTTTACCTATTAATCCTCAAACCAAGTATGTAGTGCTTATGGCTAAGAAGAACCTTGCAATTTCTCCTTTCCACTTGTCAAGGTATGGGCTGCATCTCAAACTTCTTTGGTAAAATGACAATTTATTAACAATTGACTAATTGATTTCCCTCCATTTTTACATCAAACATATATTATTCCAAATCCCTACCATGATCTTCTTTGAGACCATGAGATCTCATGATTTTATCCCTTGTTCCAAATCTAGTGCTTTAAAACACACAAATGGCATTGTTGAGTTTTTTTTATTCTACACACTTTATGGATAAGGACTTAACAAGAGAATGTCATTGACATTGTTTCATGTATATGAATCCAATGAACAAGGTTGGTCATCAATCCAATGCACATTTCTTGATTTTTTTCAATTTGTACCTCACTTTCTCAGATAATTCATAGAAACTTTCCCTAAATGGTCCTAGGGGAGTGTGAATCACAACTTAAAAAAATATTTTGTCAATTACAACAAGTGAGTTTCAATGGGGCCATTATCTCTGTGAAGTCATGAATTTGAATGTGCAATATCTTATGATTTGGCCCCCATATCCAAATCCAATGATTTAACGGATGTGAAAATTCCCTTGTCAAAAATTGTTTCTTATAAATGATTTTATGACCAAGCACTCTCATAGAAGGGAATCCTTAAGACTATCCCATGAAAATGAATCCAACCAACTAGACTTCTCATGAAATTGACTCAAGTTTCTTTAGTTTTTTTGAGTTGTAGATCACTTACCCAGACAATTCAAGGACAATTTCCCTAAATGATCCTTGGGGAAAAAATGAAAACTTTGACTTGGAACAATGTGGTGTCTATTACAACATGTGAGTTCCATTCAAGCTATTTTTCTCATGTCTTCACCAAGGATTAAGGTCAGAGATATCATGATTTGACCCCGAGATCCAAATATAGTGATTTAACACATATGCAAATGGCCTCGTCCAAAATCATTTCTTATATACATTTTTGTGGCCAAGGACTCACAGAGAAGGGAGTCATCAGAAATATTCCATGGTTATCAAACTAATAGAGTAGACTACTCATTTAATTGACTTGTGTTTCCTTAGTTGTTTCATGTTGTAGCTTGCTCGCCAAGACAATTCAGGGAAACTATCCATAAATGGTCATGGTGGAAAAAAATGTAACACACGATTAAGAATAATGTCCTTTTAGTTTTAGGAAGTGATTTTCATTAGGGCCATCATCACCATGTAGTCACCGAGGTTGAATACATGGTCTTGTACTTTGACCCCTAGATACAAATCTGGTGCTTTAACACATATGAAAAATAACTCGTACAAAATAATTTCTTCTATGCACTTGTATGGCCAAGGACTTGAGGTGAAGGGTGTCATTGGCAGAGTCCCATGTAGACCAATCCAAAGGAGAATATTGGTTCTTGATATTTTTTGAGTTGTAGTTTGCTTTCCCAGACAATTTAGGGACTATCACTTGCCCTAAATGATTATGGGGTAGAAAATAAAAATAGTGACATAAAACATTGTGCCATGAATTTCAGAAAGTGAGTTTCAATATGGCAATCATTCCCTTGTATTCATATTGTTTGAAGCCAAAAGATCTCATGATTTGACCCTTAAATCCAAATATGGTGCTTTAACATGTGAAAACAACCTTGTCAAAACAAATTTATTCTACATGCATGTATGTCCAAGGACCCAATGAGAGGGGCATTGTTGGAACTATCTTATGGAGATGAATGTAATGAAAAATACTTCTCTTCAAAACAACTCATGGATCTTGAGTTATTTCAAGTTGTAGCTTGCTTGACTAGATAATTCAAGGACATTTTCCATAAATGGTAATTGGGGGGGGGGGAAACCATTACTTGGAATGACATGTCATTAATTTCAAAAAGTGAGTTTCATTTGGTATATTGTTCCTATGAAGTCACCAAGCTTGAACATGTGAGAGACCATGATTTTCTCCCTAAATAAAATTTGTTGCTTTAACGCATGTGGAAATGACATCCTCCAAAATAGTTTAATATACATGATTATGTGGCCAAGGACTCATGGATAAGGGAATCATTGGCACTATTCCATGAAGATGATTACAATGGAGCAAACTACTTTTGAATTGACTCATAGTGTCGATTCAATTCAATCTGTAGCTTACTTGCCTAGACATTTCATGCACACTTGCCCTAAATCGTCCAAGGGGTAAAAAATGCAAACCAACACTCAAAACGGTATGCAATCAATTGCAAAAATTGAGTTTCATTGGGTCCATCATCCTTGAGTAGTGACCGACATTGAATGTGTGAGATCTTGTTATTTAACCCCTGGATCCATATTTTGTGCTTTAACACATGTGGAAATGACCTCAACCATTATTGTTTCTTATGCACATTTTCATGTCCAAGGACTCATGGACAAGGGTGCTATTGGAAATAGTCACATGGAGATGAATCTAATGGAGCATACTACTTATTGAACCAACTCACAGTTCTTTAGTTGTTTTGAGTTGTAGCTTATTTACTTGGATAATTCAAGGACAATTTCCCTAAAATGGTCCTAAGGGAAAAAATGCAACACATGACTAGAAACATCATGATATTAGTTGAAATACGTGAGTTTCATTGGGTACATCATCCCAAGTAGTCATCGAGGTTGAATATGAGAGATCTCGTGATTTGACCCCTAGATCCAAATCCAATTCTTTAATACATGTACAAACAAGCTCATCCAAAATATTCTATTATTCATGCTTTTATGGTTACGGACTTATGGAGAAGAGTGCCATTAACATTTTTCTATGAAGATGAATCCAATGAAGCAAACTTCTCATAGAAATGACTCATGGTTCTTGAGTTGTTTCAAGTTGTAGGTTTCTTTTGTGGACAACTTAGGGTCACTTTCCCTAGATGGTCCCATGGAAAAAGAAATGAAAATAGCGACTTGGAACAACATACCATTAGTTGTAGCTAGTGAGTTTCATTGTAACCATTTTCCTTGTGAGGTCATTGAGGTTGGAGACAACAAACCTTGTGATTGACAATTGACATTTTTTTTAAATACCTACATGACGTCGATGTCTTGTAACATCGGTCAAATAGAAAACATGTCGGAGATGAATAATCGATCATCAACATTACGGTGTATGGTAACTTCACTCCCATAGAAAACTCGTCTGAGATGAATAACTTCCCATCGATGGAGCGACGTTACCATACATCAGTATTACGATGTATGGTAACATTGCTCCCATAGAAAACATGTCAGAAATGAATAACTGACCTTTGGTGGAGAGACATTACCATACATCAGTATTATGACGCATGGTAACGTCGCTCCCATAGCACACATGTAGTGGATACCGACTAAATGGGACATCAGAATTCTGATGTCTATGACGTTGTTGTAGCGACGACTATATGGGGTTTGGATATTCAAATCTGAGATGACACATGTCTGCATGAAACATCACAATAGATACGATAGTTGTGGCATCGGAAAAGCGACGTCCTGTGAAATGACATTTGAGGGGGGTCCGATGTTTGTCATTCTCCTGACAATATAAAGTGGAAATTGTGTCGAAATTTAACTCAAATGTATTAGTGACAAATGCATATTGTTGGTGTAGGTGGCACCTTCTCTTGCCTCTTATGGAAGGTGGCTAGGCATGTTATGTGTTAGCACGAGCACAGGGCTCCACATGATGATTAGTATCATAGATTTACAATTTTTGTACTATACTTATATGCGGATTATATTTAGATGTATGGGAACATGACCCAATTTTGTAATGCTACATTTATGATGTATTTTGAACAATATCTATATATACATGGATGTTTACTTTGTGGTTTTTAATCCCGTGTACAAATATTTTGGAATGTATGTACATGAATTATTGGTTTATTATTTTCTTAATGTTGTAGATGCCAATTCAATACATAATTTTCTAATGAGTTAGCTAATGAATTGAATTCCCTCAGGATATGTTCATAAGAAATAAAATCAAATTCTCTCTCCAGAAGATGAACCCTCAAATACTTACAAAAAATAATAAGGTGTCGGATAGAGTATGATAAGTTTAATTGAGAAACTACAAGCCGGGAGCCCAACTTAACAATCAAATATGAATGCCTATAGTTGAGGCTTCAGGCATAATTTCGATAACTACACTATATTATGCAATGTTTTTGGTTGCGGGACCAAGGAAGAAGAGGTTGTCGACATCTTCCAATCAAGCACCAAGCATGATAAGCAGACCAACAAAGTGCATCACTCAAAGGAAACAAAATAAATTACATCACACTATGATACATATAATAAAAAATAACTATATTGTGCTGAGATTATGCTAGTACTTTTTGAGGTAGAGCCCATTGCGAGGTTTAGATAATGGGTTTACCTCATAGTTTGATAACTTGTAGGGTCCTTTTTGTAATGTGCATTTTATGACATAGGGGCAGTGCCATAATGGTTCAAACTTTCCTACTCCTATCTTGTCATGGTCTCGGTCATAAACCAAGACTAGTTCTCCTTTTGAAAAGGCTCGAGGATGGAGGGTTTGGTCATACTAAGATTGAACTCATCTTTTATGTGGCTCGTTATCCATGGTGGCTTCTCATCAACATCGAGATGAGACAAGTAAAGTAGTTGTTATTCCTCGGTGGAAGTATCATGTAGGAGTTAGATAGCTATATTTATGGATGGTATTTCACATTCAATAATAAGTATTGCTTATAACCCATAAACGAGTTGGAAAGGTGTAAAACCAATAGAATTTTCCGTTGAATTTTGGTATGCCCATAATGACGAAAATAACACAAAGTGCCAGTTTGAATTATGTTTTCCTACCATCCATTGGAGCAATCATTTTGAGTACTTTGTTGATAGACTCAACTTGTCCGTTTACTTGGGCATAATAAGGGGAAGAGTGTTCCTAGTCAAAATATAACAAAGTGGCTAGTTATGTCATCATATTGTTGCAAAAGTGTGATCCATGATCCGTCACAATTGATTTGGGTACACCAAATATGGAAATGATGTGGTTGAATATGAAAAGAACTAGTCTTGGCATCATTGGAAAAGGTAGGAATAGCCTCTACCCATTTGGTAAAATAATCAACAACTACAATAATGTAATTGTGGTTGGCAGCAGAGGTTGGTCTACACGTGGTGAAATATATCCCCCACTTGGTGAAGGGACCAATGAAAAATACAAGATGTAATGGAGCAGGATGGGCGTGCATATTTTTTAAAAATATCTAGCAAGGATGGCACTTTTGGACTGCATTTATACAATCTTTAAATATTGAAGCCAAAAAGTACCTGGCGCATAATTCTTTTGGGGCAATGGCTAAGCTAGAAGGATGGCCACCACATGCTCCAGACTAGAATTCATTAAGGATACGTTCAAATTCATGGGTGAAAACACATCGACGCAAAACCATATCCAACCCATGAGAATAAAGAACATCTCGCATTATAAGATAATGGAGAGTTTGGTAGCGAATACATCGACGGTCATCTTTCGATAATTCAGGACAAAAACATTGGGTTTGGAGATATATTAATACATATTCATACCATGGATTAGACGAGTCGATGAGAAACAAATATTCATTAGGTAATGAGTCTTGTACCACATATTCATCATGTACTCGGGGAAGGTTGGTCATCAATTCAATGAATACTAGGGATTTTTTGGACTTGGCGATAGAAAAATTGAGATCAAATTATTGAAGGATAACAATCCATTTAGAGTATTTCCCCCCAAGAATATGATGTGACATGATATACAACATTGGGTTAGCATCAAATATAAAAATTGTATTCCGTAAGAGAATATAATGCCAAAAACATTGGACAACAAAAATAACTGCCAGTGCAAACTTCTCAACATAAACGTAATGAGGTTCAGTGCCAACAAGACCCTTACTGAGATAATAAATAACATATTCATTTTTTTCATTGTCATTTTGGACAAGAACCATGCCGATGGTGGTGTTGGAAGTAGAAAAATGTAATAGGAAGTCTTGGTTATAGTTGGGAGGTTTCAATAAAGAGGTGGATGTGAGTACGCATTTTAAACCATCGAAGGAGCGTTGAGCTTGCTCATCGCAAATAAATGGAACACCTTTCTTAAGTAAATGCATGAAACCTTTTGTAATTTCAACATAGTTGGCGATAAAGCGTTTTAATTTTTTTTCTTTCCCCTCCAAATTTTGAAGTTGGGCTATAGAGCGAGGTGGAGGCAAGTTGGTAATTTCCTTTATTTTCAAGGGATCAACTCTAATAACAAACCTAGACACGATGAAACCTAGAAGTCAATGAGACTCAACAACAAAAATTCATTTGTGTAGGTTTAAACAAATGTTGTAATGTCGACAACCTAGAAAAACTTGTCTCAGGTGTTTTGGATGATATTTGCACCTCTCGTATTTTGTGGGAAGGTCATCCAAATACGGTTGTATGATATGTTTAATTTCATGGAAGGCATAGAACATGGCTCACTAGAATGTTGCACCAACATTTTTAAGGCCAAAAGGTAACTTTCGATATGTGAAAGTTCCCCAAGGGAAAATGAAATTTGTTTTGTTTTGGTCTCCCAAAATGATTTCGATTTGATTATAGCCATTTAAGCCATCCATAAATGAAAATAATCTGGATCTAGCACAATCATCAATAATGTGGTCAATGAAAGGGGTGGGGTAATTTTCATTAGGACAATCCTTGTTTAAATCCCTATAATCAACACATACATGGATAGTGCTCTACTTTTTAGTAACGAGTACAATGTTCGATACCCATTTAGTCAGAGGCACTGGATAAATAAATCCATCATTCAATAATTTTTCAAATTCTCCCTTGATTTCTACAACTTTCCTAGGGTTTACTGTTCAGAGTCATTGTCGAATGGGATAGGCTATAGGGTAAGTCTTGATTTTATGTGCAACAATTCAGGGGTCTATTCCAAGAATTTATTCGTAGGACTAGGCAAACATATCATGGAATTCTTTGAATAGGGTAGTGTAGCATTCAATTTATTGAGGGGAACAAACTGCACCTATCTGGATTTGTTCCATGACCATAGGTTTCACTAAAATATCAATTGAAAAAGTGTCTGAAATGTTACCCAGGTTTCCTTTAGATAAAATGGATTGTGAAGTGGAAGGTAATTGGGATTGATCTCGATCACAGGTTGAAACGAGGGTTTGAATGTGTGTCTCTGCATTTTTTTCACTAGGGAGGAAAGATGATTGATTATGTGGATCTTCCCATGGTCTCTCTCCTAAAGTTATTACTTCCATAATGGCCTCGTTTGAAGGTAAAACATCATTTAGGAGGTCATGGGATGTGAAAGGAGAGTAAAGATAGTAAGGAAGAGAGAACTAATATAGTTTCTCATCTAGTGGGAGACTAGGATCAAGGTCAA
>JASDQU010105570.1:39446-51791 GCA_032191745.1 Picea mariana
AGGCCTTGGAATCCAACGAAGACAGAGATTGAAAGATGGTTTAAAACAAAGGAACTTGAGTTTGCACGGAAGGACAACAGAAAACCTAACTTAACACCACACAAATATCTCAACAAATACATGTTTAGTGACTTGGATGAGGTATTTTTCTGTGATTTTCCGCATTTGTTGCAGGAGTGGTTATTGAGGTTAAAGGAAAAACACCCTACAAATCGAATCAGACAACTAGAGTAGAATCTTGTGGAAATCGTGAAGTTACAACAAGTTAATAACAAATTTACGCGCGCAATAGATTTCTGGTTAGACAATATTGTTGCAGGATTTATCACCGAATTTGCAGTAGATACTGTGACGTCCTACAACGCATCAGAGAAATATTTTATAAAGGTACCCAGAGTTCGATACATCATATCTTTGTATACTTCAATCAAGATTTTATTATAAGACAACAGTGTGATTACCATTGAATCAAACACCTAAACTTCCCTACGTGCATGGGGGAGGGGGGGAAAGCACTGATAGGAGGTTGAGATATGGAAAAAGGAGATGGATAAAGGAAAGAAGAAGGAGGCCATGGACCCAATCATGATGGAAGAAGACCAGATAAAGAAGATAATGGAAAAAGATGGAAAGACGTGCAACATAATACCCTACCAATATAAAATGAATAACAAGAAGAGAGCCATAGATAATAGAGAGGGCTTGGAAAGAGATGAAGAAGAGGTAGAGAATCTTCGGGCTGTGGGAGCATATTGAGGAAATCCTGCATGAAATATATGAAATGAAAATAGGAGGTCCAAGGTCAGGAGCAAAAGGAAGAACTCCAATCCAGATCACTGTCAGTGTGGAACCTACAACCCCATGTGTGACTAATACACCAAAAAGAACACCAACATTTAGACAACTGAATTTTAGTGGAATAAAAACAACAAGACATGCATCCAATCAAGTACCATCAATTGGGGGAGAAAATTCAGGAAGTAATAGTCAATTATATTCATCGCATCGAGGAAGTAGTTCAACACAGTTCAAAATGGCAAGACATGATCCCACGATCAGATTACCAGAATTTGGGGGAGAGGCATCAAAGGGCCCTGAAAAGAACTTATTCATCTGTGAGAATATCTGGGAAGCAAAGAAGATCATAGATGAGGATACAAATCTCGCAGATTTATCTATCACACTAAGATACCGTGCATTGGACTGGTACATGAGTCTAGATGTAAACAATCCACAGGGAATACCAAAGACTATTGCAGATGTGAAAAAACTACTCGTAAACCAATTTCATAAGCCCATCTCAGAAGAGCAGTACATGAATGAAATGATTGAAATCAAGTAGAAACCAAGTGAGTCTGTTTGAGAGATTGATCATAGGTTCAAATGACTGAAGGATAAATTGAAATGTGAAATTACTAACATGCAACATAGGCACTTATTTGTGAACTCGTTGTTACCACACTTGAAATACCCATTAAGACAACAAAAGTTCCAAACTTAGGCAGAGGCTTTGCAGGTAGCCTTACAACTGGAAGAGAACCAATATCAATAGACATATCCAACAATAGAGGAGTTGAAGGAGGATGTGAAGAATCTAACATTTCAACTTAACAATAATAAGGGCAAAGAAAAAAGATAAGTTGTTTGGTGTACCCTATGCAGGAACGAAGGGCACCATAAGCATGAATGTCCAACTTTTTCACAGTATATGGAAATAGGGGTGCCAAACCCCTTGAAAATAGGAGGACCATAGTGTGAGATTTGTAATATGCATGGGCATGATCCATATCATTTTCCAATGATGCAGAAGTATAAGACAGTGCCAAAAAGTTCATATTGCATTTTTTGAAAATCAGTGGGTCATGATGATAAGGATTGTAGAACGATGGAGTTGATGAGAGAAAGAACTTTAGATACTTATAGGGTGCAAGAAGAAATGATGACAGGACAAGCTACACCTCATTTCATCCAAGTACAACCACCATACAACAATGCACAACAACAACACAACAATGCACAACCACAATATAATAATGTGCAGCCATAGTATAACCTTGCACAGTATAATCAGGTACCTCTGTACAACGCACCATGAGGAGATCAAGGTGGATACAGAGGTAGAGGACGAGGCAGAGGAGGATTTGGATGAGTCAGAGGACCATTAGTGTTCCACAACTTCCAACAACCAGGACATTATGCAAGGGATTGTCCACTTCCACCGGCAACATGTATGTACTGTCGCGCAACATGCCAGGACACAAAATCCTACCCAACACTCTTGGGAAAGATCCAGAAAAAAATGAACTAGAACAACTAGAATGTCCAATGGATCTCTGCATAAACTAGGGATGATGGGACAAACATCAATATAGTCACTCGAGGAGGGGCCAAGATAGGAACCGATATAGCAACACAAGATCAAACTCAGAACCAATGGGTTAAGAAGAACACTGAACCATAGAAGAAGTTTGACGTGTGAAAAGAAAAGGAAAAATTTAAGGAGGCCAGACATGAGTTTGTCAAGAAGAATTTTGTGTCTACATCAGTCGCACAACAAACTTAGAACCCACCAATATAAGGTATTCATTCCCAATGGACCATACCAATAAAGAACAACCCTTAGAGCAAGTAAGTACCATAAATACTTTTTTGCAATCCTGTGTTAAGTTATTGAATGAACCATCATATGTTAAGGTCTTACAAAATATGCTAGAAATATGTAACACAGAGGTAGAAGGGAAGTTAGAGAATAAAATAGTCAATCATCTCCATACAAGAAGACGGAGAAGTAGAGAATTCAGACTGAATGCCAACATTGGGAATTTCAACATGGGCGATATTATACTGGGTTGGTACATGTATAATAGAACCTCCCAGTTTTCATGGGATAAATGACTTAGAGGAATTCTTGACAAAATATAAASAGGAAGTGTTAGAAAATCGGAGGTTCTTAGCCCTAGATATTGCACTCAAGGAAACACCTRCAAGGTGGTGGGGTGTGCACAAAGAAATAATTTAGAACTGGTATCAGTGTAAACGACTACCGCACATTAGATTCGACACATMATAGGGGATAAATAAAATGCAGAGGTAGGATTGGCAAGGAACACCASTGGAACACTTGGAGAAGTGCAGGACATAATGGAGGATGACTCCACCAGAGGAATGACCTCCTCACTTTATTCATACATTAGAAGGAATCCCAGGGAACTAGTATATAGACTAAGATATGCGCAGAGGCACAACAKAATGGACATGATTGCAACATAATTTTGTAATAACATTCTCATTTGAACATGAGAACCCCAATATTGATTCAACGATGAAGATGATACGAGAAATGATATTTGTCGATGAACCGAAAGTTGAAATCATGATAGAATATCAAAAACAGAATAGACAGACAGTCAAAGAGCTACTCTCATGTTATCATGTTGAAGAGGAAGCACCAAATGAAGATGATTCGCGTAACATTCAAATTATAGAGATGGAGGTAGAAAGATAGGTGGAAGGTCCATCTCTTGAGTCAGAAGTATTTGTTTCACCAATCAAAGTTAAGAAAGTCAACATTGGGATGAATGATAATCCTAAAATGGCAAGTATTGGAGACTATTGGGATGAGAAAATAGTAGAAAGAATAACAGAGTTACTGCGTGAATACAGTGATTTGATCCCAACAACCTTTACAGAGATGAAAGGAATAGCAGGATAGCTAGGTGAGATGAAGATACCCGTCAAACATGAGGCTAGACCTGTCAGAAACTACCTCGATATAATGAATTTTACCTTTTCCCATGCATTGATGACTTGATTCCCATGACTCCTTGCAACTATAGAATTTTTTTTCCTCCTTAGTTCTCTCTGAGTTTCCTCATCCAATGTGTCCTTCCCTGTCCATGTCTTCTGGGGAGGTTTTGACACCTGACCCTTCTATGGGATAAATTTTTTTGTCGATGTCTTCTTGGGGACTATGTTCACCATATCCCGAGTCTTCACGATGGCTTCTTGTAGTTTGTTTGGCCTAAAAGACTTCACCCAACCTATTAATGGTTCATCCAATCCCTCTGTGAATAGCATCAACAATATCTTCTTAGAAATATCCGTCACCATGACTGTCATCTGTTGGAACTCTATGAAATAATCATTTGGCGTACATGTCTTCCTCAACTTCGCCAACTCCCTGAAGTCGGTCTCAATATATTTCTTATCGAACCTATCCATCATCCTTTGGGTGAAATCCTCATATGATGTGATGTTGTAATGCCCTAATGTTAATAGCCCATGGTACCACCACTCATGAGCCTCTCCATCCAAGTGTAGGGTGGAAAACGTGATTTATTCTACCTCCATCACTGGGTTAAGATGGAAATAAGTTTCCAACTTATGTACCCATGCTCAGGTTGTGCACCTATGAGATCGGTCAAAATATGGGATAGTCATCTTCCCCAATTTGTGTAGAAGATCAAAATTTTGTTGGTTATTTCCCGCCCTGTTTTTGTTCCTCATCCTGAGGTTCCAATAGTCATTGTAAGGCATGGATAACTAATATCCTTCTTCTATCAATTGATACTCCCTAAAGTAGGAGTTCATCTCATCTGTCGACCCCTCTTGTTCCTATGCTCCTCAAGGAATGGCGACAATAATGGTATAGGTACCTTTCTACTACCTTCTTGGAAGAAACTGTGTGTTGACGCATAGGTGTTACTCCCTTCAAGAGTCCTACCACCTCTGTGGCTAGCCTCTACATGGTTCCCATTGGTACCTCCTTGGTTTTGGCTTGCTTGATTGCCGGAAAAGAACTATATAAGGACTTGTGTTAATTGTTGTTGCCCATTAGCTATGCTTTCCAATAGTTGTATGGTCCTATATTCAGGATGATCTCCCATAACTCTCTCTACTTCTACCTCTTATGATGACTCTGATCTTGGGGTGGGTTGTTTCCCTCATCCTCTAGTTTTCCTTGGCATCGATCCTTCAATAAATCATAGGTTGGCAAGATCACCAGCTCTGATACCACTGTAATTTCCCCAACTAGGATAGATAGAAAAAAATATGTTTGTTGTTCAAATTATTGCTTTTGTTTGTGTGATTTTATCAAACACTTTGCATTAAGGTTACTAGAAATGTCTTACAAACAGTTTGCATATGTCACCAAGCTAGGAATATTTTCAAACATATTACAAGAAACCATTACACATGGAATAAAGATGATAACCATGACATCTTATTATGGTCTGGAAACTCAAATCACAACAAATAAAAATATCCTTATTGGTTGCAACAACAACTGCAAGACCTTCCTAAACACGTAGATCTACTAGCTGCAAGGTCACTGCAATATTTACTAACAAATAATGGAAATAAACCTAGTAATGATGCCAAAATATCCTCAATATATGATATGTCTTCCCATGGATTGTCTATCCTTCGTTGGTACGGTATCAATATGCTCTAGAAACACCCACCATTGCGATTCGACAACCCATACCTCAACAGAGCTGTAACCCCAATTCGAAAATATCCTTGTTGGACGAGGTTGTGCAAAAAACGAGGCCTCACGGGACCTGGCTGGCCAACAAACAAAGCCTCGCGGGACGTCCTTTACTCAACCTACGGGGATGACCCCTATCACGGTTTCCCTGAAACCCTCCTAGTCACCGTAGAATTAGTGATCAACCTTCTCCGGAAAGATCCATAAACTCCCTACGCACGCCAATATTCCTCCAAGATGACACAAACCAATCTAAGACTCCAATGAAGACCTTGTATAGATCCTCCTCCTTGTTTATCTTGGGTGGATATTTCACCATCGAAAGCAAACTGCAATGGTGGAAGGGTTTTGTTAAACCCTAACAATACAATCGCTCCAAGAGCACTCCAAAATGAGAGATAAAATCACAATGCCAAAGAGAAGGGTTACCCCTCTATTTATCTTTCCTCCAGGCCTTCTAGATCTTTCCCATTTTTTACCAAATCAAACCCTCACTTTATTTTCTCTCCAATTTCATTTAAATATAATGATTTATTTTTACTTAATGTCACTTTAGGATTTTGTCATTCTTTTAACCTAGTGACACCAAATAAGCCTCCTTGACTCCCTTGTCTTTGTTGACTATAGCCTACATGAGTCATATAGGCTATTAAGTCATTCTCCGTCATGATCAATTGGAAGGGGGCATTACAGTGGACATTATGATTTATAATACAATTATATTTATTTATATAGTTGACATATTATTGTAATCAAATTAATATATAGTATATCAACGTATTATTAGTATTACATATTCATATTATTTTAACAACTTGAGTGTGCCTAATGGTTAAGAGCATGTGTTTCGTCCTTGGAGGTCATAAGTTCAAATCCAAAGCGGGGTAGGATATGTATAGAAAGATCAAGTCAATATAGAAGAATGATGAAAAATGATGTAAATTAGTCATTACAATAATTTCTCTATACTTTTAACCAGCATAGTCTCTATACTTTCAACCAACATAGGAAAGTGACTAAATTTCAAATGATAATATTAATCTTTAAATTAATTCTTAAGTTAACTCTCTGATTCTCTTAAATTAAAATTTTCCTTTTTTCTTCAATAATTGAGATTTAATATTTTTATATAAATACTTTGATTAAAAAATTACAATTTAAATATTAAAATAAATATATATTTTAACCCATTTTAATATAATAAATAAATTGAGTTTTTAATCACATTTCCTTGTTTCAATAATGATATTTTTACTTTGAAATTTTATAATTATCAAATTTAAAAACAATTAATTTTACAAAAGATACCAGACACATTCAATTTGCTACAAATCAACCCTAGCCAAATGGATATGGTTAAGTGGTTACATATGAATGTCATGTCAATATTTAATGATTGACGCGAAAACGACATCTTGCATAGCATTTCCCATATACAGACAATGGATGGAATCTAGAATTCCTTATGAGGTTGAATGTAATAAAGCAACATATTTAGCATTGAAAACAATTTTAATTTAGGTGGTTTTTTTGAATTGAGAATTAAGTGATTTAGAAAATTTTAAGTGGTTTTTCGGAATTGAGATGTCACTGATTGGGAAGAAATTATGGTTGATTTTGTTGTACTGCAACAGAAACAAATATAGAACAAGATACAAGTAAATAAGCAAACACATATAAGAAACACAGGGATTTCACGTGGTTCACCCAAACATTGGGCTACGTCCACCAAGCATAGGCATTGGTTGTCTTATTATTCAGATCATGGAGATTATATCAGTTCACTCACACTCCGTCATTTTGCTTCTAAGGGCTTACATGAATTTATACATTCACACAAGAAACTGATTAATAAATGCAATCCCTATCCATATTCTAACTTGGTCTATTTGGTTATAACCAATGCAGAATAATATGATCCAGATCTATTCTTGGTAATTTGTTGTCACCAAATCCCAACAATCTCCACCTTG
Organism: Picea mariana; assembly: GCA_032191745.1. Classification (NCBI taxonomy): domain Eukaryota; kingdom Viridiplantae; phylum Streptophyta; class Pinopsida; order Pinales; family Pinaceae; genus Picea; species Picea mariana. The sequence continues at coordinate 46,911 of JASDQU010105570.1, forward strand.
ACAAAAATTAACCTGATACCTTGCTCCTTCTTTTTGTTCATCACCTTTTCTGCAAGCCAAGAGAAGCCAAACACCATTGCAACTTCTCTAATACAACTGGTTTCATGATCTCGCTTATGTGACTTGCACGAGTTTGGAATTCCTGAGGGGTCACTCCACCTCCAACATGTCTTCCACAACTGTGTTGTGAGACATATTTAGTGATAGATCTCCTCCTATCCAAAACACCTGTAAAATATACATTACAATTATCACAGACCATCTCAGTGTAACCATTATATGTGACATTTGTGCTTCTCGAACGTTGAAGCACCCATTTCACTGCAGCACTTGAATCTGTCACGTATCTGAAAACATCATTAGCATGTGAAACATCTGGTCTTAACCATTTCATCGCACACAACAAAGCTCCTACTGAACTTACATGAGACATAACCTTTTCTTCTTTATAGACATGCCCTATGTTTGAAGAAAACTTATAATGGAAAGCAAGAGGGATAAAAACTGGTTTTACAATGTTCATACTGAACTCCAACCACAACTTACCATTACCATATCTATGTACTTCCATGCCCATAATTTGTTTTGCTGCTCCTTGATCCCTCATTTGAATTGTCCTGTCCACCTAAGTCATTTTCTTACTGATTTTATCCATGCTTCGGCTTGCATCAAGCATATCATCAACAAAGAAAATCAAGACTGTGAATGTACTATAAACCATATAGTCATTCCTACCCTTTGAAAAATTCTGACTCACTATGAAGGATTCAAACCTCTTGTATATTTGTCTGGGTACTAGTAGGCCATACAATGAATTTTCTAGCATGCAAACAAATTTACCGTTGCGATCTTGAATCAACCCTTTTGGTTGTTCCATACATACTATATCTATGTCAATGATGACCTTGTGAGAAGTAGGATCCCACACACAACATCCCTTTATACCATCATCATAACTTGTAGAGATATAAAACAAGTAGGAATTTAGAAACAAAGATTTTAAGTCTGGAAATGATTTACCGCTTACTAGTACCTGCAATTCTTTCTTGCTCTTATGACCTTGATGCTTCTGCCATAAACAAGAAGATACATCTGTCACTTTAGATGCCACTTCAGTACTCCCTTCCAGCTTATAAAGGTTATCAACCTTTGTTTCCTTCATCACTACTAAACTACCTTTCGGCAATGTGAGTGCTCCACCTTGACCTGTATACTTATATCCACAAGAATCCAACATGCCCAATGAAATCAAATTTTATTTAACCTTAGGTACATATCTAACATCCGTTAATTCCCTAACAATACCATCGAACATCTTGATTCTAATACTACCAACCCCAACAATTTTATAGGGAATACCATTTCCCATAAACACTACACCCTCATCAACAGATTGGTAAGAAATGAACCAATTTCTATGTCAGCACATGTGGTGGGAGGTACCTGAATCTAACTACCATTCTTCTTGATATTGTAAATTACTAGAAATTGATAAAACATGATCAATCATACATGAATTTGTTACAACCAAATTTGCTTCCTTCGTAGAGTTTTCCTCAGATTCCTTTCTCTTTCAACAATCTTTCTTGAGATGTCCAAGTTGTTTTTCGGAATTGAGATGTCACTGATTGGGAAAGCAATTATGGTTGATTTTGTTGTACTGCAACGGAAACAAATATAGAATAAGATACAAATAAATAAGCAAACACATATAAGAAACACAGGGATTTCATGTGGTTCACCCAAACGTTGGGCTACGTCCACCAAGCATAGGCATCGATTGTCTTATTATTCAGATCATGGAGATTATATCAGCTCACTCACACTCAGTCATTTTGCCTCTACGGGCTTACATGAATTTAAACATTCACACAAGAAACTGATTAATAAATGCAATCCCTATCCATATTCTAACTTGGTCTATTTGGTTGTAACCAACGCAAAATAATAGGATCCAAATCTGTTCTTGGTAATTTGTTGTCACCAAATCCCAACAATCTCCACCTTGACAAAAATTAACCTGATACCTTGCTCCTTCTTTTTGTTCATCACCTTTTCTGCAAGCCAAGAGAAGCCAAGCACCATTGCAACTTCTTTAATAAAACTGGTTTCATGATCTTGCCTATGTGACTTGCACGAGTTTGGAATTCCTGAGGGGTCACTCCACCTCCAACATGTCTTCCACAACTGTGTTGTGAGACATTTTTAGTGATAGATCTCCTCCTATCCAAAACACCTGTAAAATATACATTACAATTATCACAGACCATCTTAGTGTAACCATTATATGTGACATTTGTGCTTCTCAAACGTTGAAGCACCCATTTCACTGCAACACCTGAATCTGTCACATATCTGACAACATTATTAGCATGTGAAACATCTAGTCTTAACCATTTCATCGCATACAACAGAGCTCCTACTGAACTTACACGAGACATAACCTTTTCTTCTTTATAGACAGGCCCTATGTTTGAAGAAAACTTATAATGGAAAGCAAGAGGGATAAAAACTGGTTTTACAATGTTCATATTGAACTCCAACCACAACTTACCATTACCATCTTTGTGTACTTCCATGCCCATAATTTGTTTTGCTGCTCCTTGATCCCTCATTTGAATTGTCATGTCCACCTAAGTCATTTTCTTACTGATTTTATCCATGCTTCAGCTTGCATCAAGCATATCATCAGCAAAGAAAATCAAGACTGTGAATGTACGATAAACCGTATAGTCATTCCTACCCTTTGAAAAATTCTGACTCACTATGAAGGATTCAAACCTCTTGTATATTTGTCTAGGTACCAGTAGGCCATACAATGAATTTTCTAGCATGCAAACAAATTTACCATTGCGATCTTGAATCAACCCTTTTGTTTTTTCCATAAATACTATATCTATGTCAATGATGACCTTGTGAGAAGTAGGATCCCACACACAACATCCCTTTATACCATCATCGTAACTTGCAGAGATATAAAACAAGTAGGAATTCAGAAACAAATATTTTAAGTCCGGAAATGATTTACTGCTTACCAGTACCTGCAATTCTTTCTTGCTCTTATGACCTTGATGCTTCTGCCATAAACAAGAATATACATCTGTCACTTTAGATGCCACTTCAGTACTCCCTTCCAGCTTATAAAAGTTATCAACCTTTGTTTCCTTCAACACTACTAAACTACCTTTTGGCAATGTGAGTGTTCCACCTTGACCTGTATACTTATATCCACAATAATCCAACACGTCCAATGAAATCAAATTTTATTTAACCTCAGGTACATATCTAACATCTGTTAATTCCCTAACAATACCATTGAACATCCTGATTCTAATACTACCAACCCCAACAATTTTACAGGGAATACCATTTCCCATAAACACTACACCCTCATCAACAGATTGGTAAGAAATGAACCAATTTCTATGTCAGCATATGTGGTGGGAGGTACCTGAATCTAACTACCATTCTTCTTGATACAATAAATTACTAGAAATTGATAAAACGTGATCAATCATACATGAATTTGTTACAACCAAATTTGCTTCCTTCGTAGAGTTTTCCTCAGATTCTTTTCTCTTCCAACAATCTTTCTTGAGATGTCTTGTTTTGCCACAATACCAACATTTTTCTTTACCTTTTCTGTGTCTTGACTTAGATCGAGAAAACTTCTCTCATTCTACTCTTTAGTTCGACCTCTGACCAACATCGCCTCTAAAGTTGAGGTTTCTTTACTAGATTTTCTCCTCATCTCCTCAGCCAACAAAGCTCCCACAATACAGTCATAATCTAAAACTTCTGTTGAGCTAAAGCTAATAGAGGCAACTAGATTATCCCAAGATTCAGGCAACGAACACAATATTGTAATAGCCTTATCTTCATCTTCGAATTTAACTTCCATACTAGTCAATTGAACTATAAGGGTATTGAAGGTATTTAAGTGGTCAACAATTTTTGTACCTTCTTTCATCTGCAAACTGTACAACAGTCTCTTCAAGTAGATTCTTTTCGTGAAGGACTTCGTCATATATAGACTTTCCTACTTGCTCCATAAGCTTGATGTTGTATCCTCTCCTACGATATTAAACAGAACCTCATCCGCCATACATAAATGAATGGTACTAAGAGCTTTCACATCCATATTTTCCCATTCCCATTCCATCATGGCTGTTGGTTTCTTTGACTTGCCTGCCAATGCTTTTTGCAACCGTTGTTGCACCAGTAAATCCCGCATCTTGAGCTTCTAGAGCTCAAAGTTTCTTTTACCGCTGAACTTTTCAACTTCAAACTTTGAACTCTGCATCTTAGCCATTAACACAAAAATCTCCACTTTCACTTTAATTTACTTAACATCCACGTGAGATTCACCTCACATAAAAGACATTCTTTTAAAATACTATATTTTATCCTCCATATGCATAATCATAAAAAAGTCAATCACTTAATAAACTTTATACTTTAGCTTTTTTAACAAAAAAAAAACACGATACAAATATTTTCTTTGGGAGGGAGATCGGGACCTATGCAAAACCATTGGAGTATTATCTTTGGGAGATTGTGACCTTTACGACGCTCCCTTTCCTAATATATGTGATTTGAATATTGAAAATTCCATAAGTGCAGAGGGAAAAACAACGCTCTCTTCAAGTAAGAGCCCCCGGTGTTGATCCAGAAGTCGATGCTCCCTTCAAGCAATTCACACAGCCTCTCTAACAAAGCAAGTGATTTTTTCAGTGTGCGGCTTCCTCAGCTTTGATACCACTTGTTGTACTGCAACGAAAACAAATATAGAACAAGATACAAGCAAATAAGCAAACATAGGGATTTCATGTGGTTCACCCAAAGGTTGGGCTACGTCCACCATGCATATGTATTAGTTGT
>JASDQU010105570.1:52826-94513 GCA_032191745.1 Picea mariana
AAATGATTTTTAAAAATTAAAACTTTCTTATGATTATTTTTTGTTATTATTATTTAATAATCTAAATATTATGATTGATTTTTTCATATTATTATTTTATAATTCTATGAATGATATTTGGTATAAAATTGTAATGGTTGATGTTGATCATGAATGTTGAATTTATAAAGACATTAAATAAGATTCTGTTAATGACAGAAAACTGTACTGAAATTTATGTGAAACTTAAAATGTTCAACCTTTAACGCTAACTCCCCATCCACACCCATATAATTTGATATAAAAACAAAATAGCATTCATGAATGCAATTTATAATATGTCATATGATATATTTAGGAAATCTGTTCGATGATATATATGATATATTTAGAAAAATAAAATTTCACAATAATTTTAGAAAAAAATAAATAAAATTAAATTATAATAAAAAAAACATGTTTTTAAGGTGAAGATAAATGAGTAATGAAGTAAGTATTATTAAATTTTGGGTGAGAGATTGGATGCATATTGTATATGAAATAATAATTTATATTATTATTCATTACATAAAATTTTATATATAGTTAAAATTAGATCTAATTATTTTTAAACATAAAAATAATAGTTGAGAAAATTTCTCAACAACTCTAACAAATCTCAAATTACTCTCTAAACTCAGTATACTGCTAACAAATCTCAAATTACTCTCTAAACTCAGCACACTGCATTAATAAAAGTATTATCTCCAACAAATATATTGTTAATTATGTGACATAAACTAAACTTACCAATATACCGGACTTGAATAGACTCTGTGTAGCATTAATAAGATTTAGCCATATATAAAGGAAAAACAAAACAAACATGCCATGCCAAAAAATAACATGCGTTTGATGTTCCATGCCCAAGACACCTCTACCTCGGCATTATTAAGTCACCTGATTACACGCCTTGACTTGTTCCATGCCCAACACACCCTCTGCTTCGGCATTATTAAGTCACCTGATTTTCGTTCCCATAATCTGTTGGTTGAGTGATCGCAAAAATGTGTGAAGAAAGTTTTAGTGGTCTCACCCACATGGTAGATACTCCCATTTTTAATGGCGAAGGCTGTGTGTGGACTCAGAAAACTGCTGGTAAAGTCATCACTTGCAGAGGTATCGTTTTTCTCCCATCTGCATTTTTTAAGTTTCGATTCTAGTCCCACAAGTTTCAATTCAACGTTAATGTCAATGTGATTCTAAAACAGCGGCCGTAGCATGGGGGCCAAAGCAGCCATTGGTTATTGAAGAAATTCAAGTAGATCCACCACAGGCTATGGAAGTCCGCATCAAAATCACTCACACCTCTGTTTGCCACACTGATATTTCATTCTGGAGTGGAGGGGTAATCTGCAACGATGCTTCTACTTTCTTAGACTCCCCTTTATCGCATATCTTCTGCGTTAATTGCCGTTGGTTGCTGGCCATGACTTCTTTAATTCCAGATCACATAATATTTGCAGGACGAAACATTGCAAGCGTTTCCTCGCATATTTGGACACGAGGGTGCTGGGTAAATATATCACTATTTTTATTGGCGATTACATGCTTTTCAAACTGCTCGAATGAATGAGAATTCTGATTGCAGGATAGTGGAGAGCGTAGGAGAAGGCGTGACAGATATTAAAGAGGGAGATCATGTGATTCCATTGTTCACAGGGGAGTGTGGAGATTGTGTGTGCTGTAAATCCAATAGGACTAATAAATGCGATAATTTCAAAATCGATACCTCAAGGGGTGTGATGAGAAACGATGGAAAGGCGCGTTTCTCAATAAGGGGAAAGCCCATTTACCATTTCATGTCCACTTCCACATTCAGCGAGTACACAGTCGTCGATTATGCTTGCGTTGTCAAAATCAATCCAGAGGCTCCTTTGGATAAAGCATGCTTGCTTGGCTGTGGTATAACCACAGGTATCAATTACTAGATCTATTAATCTTTTTATGCATATTCCACTTCGGTATAAATACATGACGAATCTATAATTTTCTGTATCAACTAGCTAGAATAAATATAGTATTAGAATGACAAATATTTGTTTCTGCTGGATATTTAATCAGGTGTTGGAGCTGCTTTATACATAGCCAATATTGAACCTGGATCAACAGTGGCCATTTTTGGCCTCGGCACTGTTGGCTTGGCAGTGAGTACTCTCGTTCCTCGTCCATTTTCTCGATATTCTATCTGTTATTGTCTCCAAACGATTTCCCCTAATTTCCATGACTTGACTTTCTGTAAGTCTGTAATTTGTGACAGTAATGACCTTCTGGCTGTGTATAGGTTTCAGAGGGTGCCAGGATGAGAGGAGCATCCAGGATAATTGGCATAGACACAAATCCAACCAAGTTCATGAAAGGTAAAATTGGAGATTCTGCAGTGGGATTGTTTTATCAACTAATCAAATATGTTTTATTGTAATACTATATTCAATTTGAGTTGTAATTATTGTGTTTGGAGCTGCAGCCAAGTTCTACAGTTTAGGACTGTAATTTTTTATCTGAACTTGTATCCTAAAGGTTGAAAGGATCAGATTTTTAAAGAGATAAATCTTACTTTAACCTTTTACACTTTTTGTTAAGAATATATTTGATGCTCTAAAATTTCGATAACTCGCTCCCGAGTTAAAAGAGATAAGTCCAATTTGAGAATGATATTTACTAGACTTCCAATGCAGCTAGAGCCTTGGGAGTGACTGATTGCATCAATCCAAAAGACCATGAAAAACCAAYCCATGAGGTATTTTTTGTTGAACCGTATTATCTAATCTTTTATTAGAAGAATTGGATGGCTTTTCTTGCTGATAAAGAGAGGAATCATTCCATTAGGTGATAAGAGAGATGACAGACGGAGGTGTGTGCTTCAGCTTCGAATGCATTGGAAACACAGACGTGTTATATGAGGCCTTCTTGGCTACGCGGGAGGTAAAGCAGCCCTTCCCTTTGCTATGCCATCCCAAATCAATTTTTGTTTCTCTCGGATATTAACATGCGTTGCAGTCGTTAGGTGTCACGGTTTTGTTGGGGTTGGATATCAGTCCTCGCAAGATAAGCTTTCATCCAATGGAATTTCTTTCGAGGACAATCGTGGCTACAACATTTGGTGGGGTGAAGGGAAAAAGTCAATTGCCTTATCTGGTAGAGACCTTAATTATGAATAAGGTACAGAACTTGCCTATCCATTCCATTTGATGTTCATGTTAATATTGTTTCTGAATAATATATTACATATACTCGTTTTGATTTTGATTGCAGGAGATGAGAGTAGAGGAGTTTATTACCCATGAGTTGCCTTTTTCAAAGATCAACAAAGCTTTCGAGTTGTTGTTGGAAGGCAAAAGCTTGAGATGTGTTATGTACCTTTAACTATAACGATAAAGTGTTATGCACCTTTAATTAAATTATAAAGTAATCGCTGTTATTCCATTGTTCATTAATGTTGCAACAGTCTTTCAGCAAATTTTAGTTGCAACTGATTGAATAGCATATCAATCTTCTGAGTTGCTGTGTTTTCAGTTGAAATACTCTTCAGTGGTCGTTCAGTTCTATGGGATGAATAAAGTGATTTGAGTGTTTTTCTATGTTTTGATCCATTCATGTTATCATYATCCAAATTAGGTTATATAATTTTGGGTGAAATCATAATTTTTTATAAGTTAATTGATTTTTGAATGTATAAATAAATTTAGTATTATAAAAAAAACCCTATAAMATTTGAAATAATTTTTTTTATTTTTTTATTCATTTTTCTTTTTAGTATTTCATAAGTTTTTCAACTAGTTTAAATCCATTTATATATTAAAAACACAATTTAAACAACAGAAAATAACAATTTTGTCCAAATTTATATCTCAATATTCCCACTAAAAAACTCAAAAACCCATATCATCTAGTTGCCAACCTAAAATACAACCTAAAGATCCCTTCCTTGACATCAAACCTAAAATACAACCGAAAGATTCCTTCCTTGATCTCAATTGCGATGACTTTCACAGTACCAGTAATGCACAGTTCTCCATCCCTAGAGTGATGGAGTTCCCGAAAAGGGTTATCATGAAAAATTCAATTTCTTCAGTTCGAAAACTAGGATTTTCTGGTTGACAGTTCCTCAAACAGATGGTGGGCATCCTATCCTCTGGCACATACATCTGCAAATTGCGTTTTCCATGCATTTCCTCAAACACGTTGCTGAATAAGCTGGCAGTCGGTACTCCGCTAACTTGAAACTGTGGGTACCAAACAACCGATTCCCAGGACCAGTGCGAGCTGAACGACCAGTGCGAGCTGGTTCAAGGTTCAACGCTATGAAAATTCACTGCATCTGTTCTTACAACAGACTGCACTGCAATTCTCTCAGAGATTTCGTCGAACAGTTGGCAAGCTTACTGAAGATTCCCGTAAAGGGTTTTAAAGACATGATCAGGGGCAACAACACTTTCAACCTGACCATCGGAGATATATTGATTTTAACCCTGGGAGCATAGACAATCAGAGCATCGCTCTCCATTTTGACCAAAAGGACATCCCAGTGCCAGTGCCAGCTGTAGGCAGCCAAAATTGCTGGGTTAATAATAAGAAGGGTAAATAATAACCAACTAACAATTAATAATTTGTAATATCATTAAATTATATATATATATATATTAATAATAAGAAGGGTAAATAATAACCAACTAACAATTAATAATTTGTAATATCATTAAATTATATATATATATATATATATATATATATATAAATAAAGGGTACAACATGTCACTCACAAAAAATTGAATTTTGATGGAAATGTTAACAAAGTTAATGCATAAACCAACTCATTCAAACCGAACATTATTAGTTGATATATTATTCATCATCATAACAAGGGATAAAATCATTATAATGTTGTGTATTTTACTATATATTTTGCATCTAGAGTATGTTCTACAATTTAGTATAGAGGAGATAAGGTCATGTAATTGTATGTTAAGTTATATGATAACAAAAAAATTAAATAAAAAATAAATAACTACTTATGTACATACCTGTAAATGACAACATTTAAAATATTAAATTAGTGTACATCCATCTTAAACGTATAACTATCAAGCACATAATCATATTTTTGTAAGATGTAATTTTTTTTCATCAAATATAAAGGAATAATACTTGATATGGAATAAAATGATAAAAAGTTTACATCTTAAGAAATGTGATCCCTATAAATCCGGGTTTAAGATGAATCTATCGTCATTAAAATACAAGATTTATGTATATAAATTATTATTTTATGTAATTAAAAGTGTTTTATTATTTTTATTAGAGATTGAAGTTGAAGTTTTATAATTAAAATGTTGACATATTTTAATATAAATAAAGTTTTCTTTTCCTTTATTTTTAATTTTTTTTATCATTTTATCAATGAAATGTCTTTCTCCACTACTCTATTTTGCAAAACAAATCCAGATGAGTGGACACAAACCTCAAACCACCTGCCCACCACTAATGTAGAGTGTTTGTCAATCCCCAGTGTCATGTACACTCGACGCTCTAGTTGCACCAATGCCCTAACAAAGTATCACATTAGCACACTATCACCAATAAACAACTATACCAACTAACAATACTAAAGGTTTATGTGTTTCCTTCAATAATTGATAGCAAGCTCTTTATCAATTATTTACACTTATTAGTCCCTGCCGTAGGCATAGAGGGACTATAGCGATCGATAAATCGTTGACCTGGTATTAGATTGTGCATTGACTATAAATATTTCCATATTGTCTATTGTTGGAACAAGGGAAGTGAAAACATCAATTTTTATATAATAAAAAGTATCATGTTTGTCAAGATCTGATTGGACAACGGATTGGAGGTCTTATTGTCGCCTTCATTATTCCCAATGTTAACTATGTTGGCATATCCAAAGTATTTGGTAGTATATGGTCTTTTTGAATCATATATCTTATTATGCATTGGTCGAAGGTGGATTAATGCTAGCATTAGTTCGAATGTTTCCCTAAGCATTTTTTGTTGGGTAGAATACATTCTCTACCATATTGTTATGTGTGACTTTTTCTTTATTGTTGCGTGCTTCGAGAGAACAGGCCTGCCACGTTGCATATTTTCTTAAATGCTTGCACAACCCTACGCCCTTCAACAGTCCTAACAGTCTTAACTGTTTACCTAACAGCTCTGGCACTCTTAAATGTTTATTGTATAGATGTGTTGCAATCCAGTTTCATTCATGGTCGGCATCGCTGCTTGAGTGCTCGATCCTTGTTTGTTGTTTCGTTCCATGATTATGGTTCTTGTTTGATTCAACTTTGCAAAGTTGAGGTTCTGCACTTGCAGTTCGAGCTCTTCGTAGTTGTTCACTGGTTTGTTGTTCTTCAACTTTGCAAGCTGTTGGACCTGTTGTTCTGGTTTGCATTTTTTTGGGGCTGAGCTCTTGTCATCCTTTGTTGACGGGTAAGTTTCCCTGTTCTTGTTGTTTTTTCAATGGTGGGAGTTCTTGCCTCCAAATTTTTTTGCAGGCCATCTTTGTTTGCAGTCTTAGTTTCTGTTCCTGGAAACCATGCGTCTTCATATGCCGGATGTCGAGTCCATAGGTTTTCCGAAAATTGCAATGCAGAGGGATTTACGAAAAGTAGTTGGGAGCTATCAGAAGAGGGAACCATCGGGCGTGGTGTAGACGCAAGGTATGCTTTTATTCTGTGGGTCAGAAGACTGCGTCTACCTGTTCTCTTTCTGTTGAGTAAAGTTATGGTTTTATTTATTTGCGTTCTTTCTTTTGTTTGGTCCAGTTTCCACTGTCGGTCTGTTTTCTTTTCATCTGCTATGGGGACTAGGGGGAGATTCAAGTTGAGAAGAAGAAGGTTGAAATATAGGTGCATGGTTGAATGGATTTGGACAACCCATAGAACATGTAGATAGGTGCATGGTTCAATGGAGATTAGTACCACCAGAAGAATGAACACACCATTTTATTCAAACATTATAAGGCATTCCAAATAACTGGTACATAGAACAGGAACAACGTAGGGAAATTGCAAATTGAGAAGAAATACAACATAATTTTGTGGTTACATTTTCCTTTGAGTATGAAAGTACAAAAATAGATACAGCATTGAAGGTGGTCAGAGACAGAATTTTTGAAGAACCTGAAGTGGAGATTGTGACAACATATCAGAAGAAATAGAAAGTTTGATAGTTGCTACCCTGTTATCATGTCGCAAAAGAAGAAGACCTGGTAGAGGAAAAACTATGCAATATTAAGATCCCAGAAGTTGAAGGAGAGAGAGAAGTAGAAGGTCCAAAGCTAGATTTAAAAAATTATGTTTCACCATTAAAGATCAAGAAGTTAAACATTGGAACTACAGAAAACCCAAAGATTGCAAGTATTGGAGATTATTGGGATAATCAGACAGTAGAAAGAATCACAAAATTACTGCACAAATACAGTGATTTGTTTCCAGCGACATTTTCAGATATGAAGGGATTAACAAGAGAACTAGGAGAGATGAACATCTCTTTGAAGCCAGATGATAGACCTATAATAAAGAGACCTTACGGGTTAAATCTAGTGTATAGGTAGAAGGTGAAGGCAGAAATTGACAAGATGTTAGAGGTCGGTGTCATAGAACCTGTGGAAGAATCAGAATTGATTAACCCTATGGTGGTGCGAGAAAATAAGCAAGGGGGGATTAGGATTTGTGTAGATTTGAGAAAATTGAATGATTCTTGCCTACATGATCCTTTTCCTACCCCATTTACAGATGAAGTGTTGGAGAATGTAGGAGTTCAAGAAGCTTATTCATTTACAGATGGGTTTTCAGGATATCATCAGATTAGGATAGCACCAAAAGATAGCCACAAGAAAACATTTTATACAGAATGGGGATCATTTCAATATACAGTGATGCCATTTGGGTTGAAGAATGCACCTGGAATTTTTTCAAGGGTAGTAGTAGTAGCTTTTAAAGACTTTATTAATAAGTTTTTGGAGGTTTACTTGGATGATTGGACAATGTTTAGTTTACTGAAGGATCATGTGGAAGTGTTAATATTGATGTTAGACATGTGTAGACTATGTCAGATTTCACTAAATATTAAGAAATGCTTTTTAAGCGCACCTTTTGGTATTTTTTTAGGGCATGTGGTGTGTAAATAGGGTCTCCTGGTTGATCCTGCTAAAATTGTTGTCATAGTAAACTTACCACCACCTAAGTCAGTGCGCCAGTTGAAGAGTGCACTTGGTCATATAGGATATTATAGGAAGTTTATAAGGGGATACACATATATTACTGCACCGATGGAAAAGTTGTTGAAGAAGGACACTAAATATCAGTGGAATGATGAATGTCAACAAAGCTTGGATATTTTGAAGGAGAAGATGGTAAATTTTCCAATTTTAGTATTTCCAGACCGGAGAAAAGAATTTCATGTGCATGTGGATGCATCTACAATAGCATTAGGAGTAGTATTGACACAACCAGGAGAAGGTGATATAGATCACCCTATAGCATCTGCAAGTAAGAATTTAACAGATTCGGAACAGAACTACAATACTACAGAAAGGGAAGGATTAGCTATGGTGTATGCATTACAGAAATTAATACATTATTTGTTAGGTTAACAATTCAAGATGTTTACATATCATTCTTCTCTTAGATACTTAGTCAATAAGCCAATGTTGGGGGGGAAGAATATGCATATAGATACTATTGTTTCAGGAGTTTGGCTTTGAATTTGTGGTGAAACCTGGAATATTGAATGCAGGACCAGATCACTTATCTAGGATAACTAATGGAGAAGAACCAGTAACTTGGAAGACAAATTCCCAGATGCACAATTGTTTTTAGTACAAATAGTTGATGAGTATTTTGTTGATATTATTGAGTTTTTGAGTACATGATTTGCACGAAAGGAATTTAATATTGCACAGAAGAAAAATTGGGTGGTCAGAGCTGCAAACTACCAATTGATTACAGGCCACCTGTAAAAACTTGGTGCAGACAACATTTTGAGGAGATGTGTTATGGAGCATGAAAGACCTATCATTTTAGCAGAAGCACATGAAGGGATTTTTGGAGGAAACTATGCAGGGAAAGCCACTATGTAGAAGGTATTGCGCGTAGGATTATGGTGGCCAAAAGTTCACAAGGATTCAAAGGAGTACTATCAGAATTGTGATGTCTGTCAGAGAGTTGGAAAGTCATCCAGGAGGGATAAGATGACATTGAGATCTCAAGTAAATTTTCAAGTGTTTGACAAATGGGCAATAGACTTTGTAGGTTCAATTAATCCACGAACAAGAAGTTCAAGAGCTAGATACATTATTACAATGCCAAAATACTTGACCAGATGGGTTGAGGGAACACCAGTAAATGATTGCAACACATATAATGCAACACACTTTTTATTTGAACATGTAGTTACACAATTTGGATGTCCAAGAATATTGATGAGTGATCAGGAGACTCATTTTATCAACAATACAATCCAGGAAATGCTTGAATAATTTTATATACATCACCAGAAGAGCACTCCTTATCCTCCTTAGGTGAATGGGATAGTAGAAGCATTCAACAAGATATTGGAAAATGCCTTGTCCAAGATTTTTAATCTAAACAAGGATGAATGGGACTTGAAGGTACTATTAGTGTTATGAGATTATATAACACTATCCCACAATGATGCCTACTCTATAGAATTGAGGTGTTATGGTTCACCACCATCTTATCCAATTCCCTCATCATCACCGTCATCCTCCCCATCGGAAACTACTTCGATATAATGGACTTTACCTTTTCCCATACATTGATGACTTGATTCTCATGACTCCTTGCAACTATAGAAAAGCTTCTTCCTCCTTAGTTCTCACTAAGTTTCCTCATCCGACGTGTCCTTCCCTGTCCATGTCTTTTGGGGAGGTTTTGACACCTAACCCTTCTATGGGATAAATGTTTTTGTCGATGTATTATTGGGGACTATGTTTACCATATCCTGAGTCTTCACGATGTCTTCTTGTAGTTTTTTTGGCCTAAAATCCTTCACCCAACCTCTTAATGGTTCATTCAATCCCTCCGTGAATAGCATGAACAGTCTCTTCTCAAAAATATTTGTCACCATGACTGCCATCTGCTGGAACTCTATGACATAATCCTTTGGCATACATGTCTTCCTCAACTTCGCCAACTCCCTGAAGTCGGTCTCAATTTATTTCCTATCGAACCTATCCATCATCCTTTGGGTGAAATCCTCATATGATGTGATGTTGGAATGCCCTAATGTTAATATCCCATGGTACCACCACTCATGAGCCTCTCCATACAAGTGTAGGGTGGAAAACGTGATTTCTTCTGCCTCCATCACTGGATTAAGATGGAAATAAGTGTCCAACTTATGTACCCATGCTCAGGTTGTGCACCTGTGAGATCCATCAAAATATGGGATAGTCGTCTTCCCCAATTTGTGTAGAAGATCAAAATTTTGTTGATTCTTTCCCACCCTGGGTTTGATCCTCATCTTGAGGTTGCAATAGTCATTGTAAGGCATGGATACCTAGGATACTTCTTCTAGAAATTGATACTCCCTAAAGTAGGAGTTCATCTCATCCGTAGACCCCTCTTGTTCCTATGTTTCTCACAGAATGGAGACAATAATGGTCTAGGTACCTTTCTACTACCTTCCTGGAAGAAAATTTGTGCTAACGCATAGGTGTTACTCCCTTCAGGAGTCCTACCACCTCTATGGATAGCCTCTGCATGGTTCCCATTGGTACCTCCCTGGTTTTGGTTTGCTTGATTGCCGGAAAAGAACTATATCAGGACTTGTGTTAATTGTTGTTGCCCATTAGCTATGCTTTCCAATAGTTGTATGGTCTTATCTTCAGGATAATCCCCCATAACTCTCTCTACTTCTACCTCTTATGATGAATCTGATCTCAGGGTTGGTTGTTTCCCTCATCCTCTAGTTTTCCTTGGCATCAATCCTTCAATAAATCATAGGTTGGCAAGATCACCAACTCTGATACCACTATAATTTCCCCAACTAGGATAGATAGAAAAAATATGTTTTTTGTTCAAATTATTGTTTTTGTTTGTGTGATTTTATCAAACACTTTGCATTAAGGTTACTGGAAATGTCTTACAAACAGTTTGCATATTTCACCAAGCTACGAATA
Organism: Picea mariana; assembly: GCA_032191745.1. Taxonomy (NCBI): domain Eukaryota; kingdom Viridiplantae; phylum Streptophyta; class Pinopsida; order Pinales; family Pinaceae; genus Picea; species Picea mariana. The sequence goes on from JASDQU010105570.1 coordinate 64,012, forward strand.
TTTTGAAACATATTACAAGCAACCATTACACATGGAATAAAGAAGATAACCATAACATCTTATTATGGTCTGGAAACTCAAATCACAACAAATACAAGATCCGTATTGGTTGTAACAACAACTGAAAAACCCTTCTAAACACATATATCTACTAGTTGCAAGGTCATTGCAATATTTAATAACAAAGAATGGCAATAAACCTAGTAATGATGCCAAAATATCCTCAATATATGATATGTCTTCCCATGGACTATCTAGCCTTCGCTGGTACAGTATCAATATGATCTAGAAACACCCACCACTGCGATGTGGCCACCCATACCTCAACAGACCTGTAACCCCAATTCGAAAATATCCTTGTTGGATGAGGTTGTACAACAAGCGGGGCCTCATGGGACATGGCTGGCCAACAAGCAAGGCCTCGTGGGATGTCCTATACTCAACGTGCATGGATGACCCCTGTCACAGTTTCCCTGAAACCCTCATGGTCACCATAGAATCAGTGATCAACCTCCTCCGGAAATATCCATAACGCCCTATGCATGCCAATATTCCTCCAAGATGACACAAACCAATCTAAGACTCCAATGAAGACCTTGTATAGATCCTCCTCCTTGTTTAGCTTGGGTGGATATTGCACCACCAAAACCAAACTCCAATGGTGGAAGGGTTTTGTTAAACCCTAATAATACAATCACTTCAAGAGCACTCCAAAATGAGAGATAAAATCACAATTCTGAAGAGAAGGGTTACCCCTCTATTTATCCTTCCTTCGAGCTGTAATGTTCCTGACTTGGCTAGTCTAGGAAACACTGCTAATGTGTGTGTAGAATCAAAGGTTTACAGCATATAAATTATCATACAAATAATAAATGCAACAAAGGACTGCAAAGTTTGTATTATGATATCTTTGTGGATTACAAAATGGTCGAATGTGACTGAATAAACTGACAATACTCGACTAGATCAACAGACAAAGGATCTTAGTCGGAATACAAATAAGCAACTGCGACTGAATAAAATAACAACACTCGGCTAGATCAAAAGACAAAGGGATCTTAGCTCGAATACAAATAAGCAACTAAAAGATAATACCCAGAATATGGGAGCACTACGGAATCAATGAAGAATGATGGAAGACCTGGATGATCTTCCCGGTGACTAGGGTGTGTCTTTCAACACCGAAATCAGCCAACTGGTGTCTTCCTCCTGGAATACATTGAACTATCTCTCCTGAGATGCACCTCTTCTCCTCAATGACAAGTCATAATCTGCACAATGATGAATTAGGTCGCTGACCCTTCCTTTATAGCTTTCCAAAACCCTAAATCCCTGCTGAAACCCTAATTCACTGTTGACTTCCAAAACCCTAAATCACTGTTGAAACCCTAATTCACTGTAGACTTCTTCCCTCCAAGTGACTTTTACTTTATTTTATTATTCCATGATTAAATCACTTAATTAATTAATTAATTAACCATTTTACCTCTAAAAAGTGATTTATCCACCCTTATGGCTTCTCCAGCCACTGAAGGTCACTTCTCACCATCTTATCTTGTAGTGCTCTTCTTCCTGATTCCGATGAGCTATCACACTAAGAGGTTTCTCCAATAAATATGCCCATTATGACCTTCTTAGTGAATTGAATTAAGATATGACCCATAATAACTCAAAATTACAGAAATTGTCGAAATGCAACGAAACTAAAGCCAAGTTGTGCGGAATGGATCCTGATGATGAACAATGCAAGTCAGGCCCAAATAAACCCCTCAGTATCTCCCAAACTCTCTGTCACCCCTATCTGGCTACTTGGGTAGGCATAACACTCTGAAATGTTGTAATGTTATAATGTCCCAAAATGGGGACATTACAGTCCTCCCTGCCGGAAGATTGCTTGTCCTCAAGCAATAACTGAATCCAACTACATATGATACCAGGGTCCCATATCCACCTGTGTGACACAAGGTAGACTCCCCTCAAGATGTGGTCTCTCCAAGTGCTCACCATGCATGACACCCACATGCTCCTGATGAGTAGAATGATCAATGGCCAAAGAATCTCAGTCAACTCCCTGAGTAACCACTCTACTCTAAACTCAACTCCATCAAACGTTGAACTACCAAGCATTCCAATCCTCGGATCCCATATCAAAATATGAACTGCAATTCCTCGTGAGATATAATCCTGTAACATATCACTACCATGAGTCTCCTGCAAATAACACACGGTCTCAAACTGAAATGAGTCTGTTCTACCAGACCATACCAAACCCAACACGGCCCCCACCGATTGAACATGTCATTGCCATAGTGAGGTACTACAAGACCTCAACGAATCACCAACCAATGATGTGCTCTCCCCAATACTAAAAATCAATGGAAAATCAAGGGGACTTCCCCCTGCAAAGGTCCACTCGTCTCCACCAGTCAATGAAATGCCCAACCCTGTAATCCCAAGGTCCCATGCTAGTCTCTGACAGGGACCATCATGTTGATGTTGCTCTACTCTGATCATGACTGTCTGATCAAAGTATCCATTTGGATCCTCCACTTCTGGATCCTCATAAGATGAAATAAACTATTGACCAAATGGACTCCTAGATCCCATGTCAAATTTGGAAGTTCATCACTTCCAATCCCCACTAACTGTTGATGTGACCTACTAGTAACTGTCGAAATCACTCCATCCTCATCCCAATGAGAGTCTGAAAATGTAGCAACCTCTAAGATATCCTCTGTCCCATGGCCTAGTATACTCCCCATCATGCCCAAGGCCTCAACTATCTACCCCTGATGATCCACCCCTATCTTGATGTATGCAATCAAGATACTCCTGTTAGGTGGTCTCGACCTACCAAATCTCCATGCCCCCTGCCACTGTCTAGCTCCCCCTATGTTGCTATCAATGATGAAAGTATCAGGAAAGGCCATCATAAATATCTACAACCAATTGTAGGACTGGAAAGTAGCATATGCTTTGGTCAATCCAAAGGTCTTAACCAAAAACTCGTCCATCGACACCCATGGTAAATAATCACCTATACTCATCACTGAACACCAACCATCGGGTACAACAGTAGGTATCTCTACCAACTGTGGGTCAATCATTCTCCATCCATAATCACTCATGCAACTGCTTCTAGAATGAAGGTGATCTCCCAGATCTGTATACTGCTGCAAGGGAGAGGAATCTCCATGCTCTACTGAGTACATCTCCTCCCTACCATCCAGTGTGTCCCCTTGAATCCCAATATACACCTCTATATGTCTCTGTGAACTACCACTCATCATTGTGTGCCCTGCATACTCATGTGATCTCCTGTATACACCTGCAACATCATGGATCATGGGTGTACTACGAGGTCATATTCTACATGAAGGTCAACCAATCCTGGAACATAAATGGAAGTGTCCTCAAAACTTCCCCTAGCTCTGGAATCCCAATGTGTACGTGTGTGCCCAACTGTCTCACCACCCCTCGTGAAGGGTGGTCCTTGTGACCTATGGATATCCTCATGTATCTCTAGATCATATCTCTCCATACTCATCAGTGATCCTGGGTACTCCTCATGCTCCTCCCTCAACTGGTGCTCCACTGCTAAACTACCAACATCCTCTCGCAATGTGGATGAGGGATATATCTGACTCTCTGTTGAAATATGTGTAGTGGATTTTTGTCTAGTTTCCTCAAGGAGCTCCTCTAATCTGGACTCTGATTCTTGAAGGGTTTTCTATGTGCCTTCCAAGAATCTATGTGTTCTTACCAACTCATGAGTGAGTCGTTCCACCTCAACCTCCTGCTCCCTCAATGCCCTATGATACATCTCACCAACCTCCAATAGGTAATCCCTATCCATCAACAATTGCTGGTAGTCGACCCTCATCACAATCACTCTCTCCCTGAGTGTATGGAAGTCATCAATGACAAGTCCCCCATCTAAACTATCTTGTGCCATCGAGGCCCTCCAACAATAACCTACCACCAATGCATATCCATCATCAATGCATCTAGTGGCTTCCATGATCATGCCCTCATTGACTCTCAACTGCCCTGCCAAGTGTCATGACTCCTGTTCACAATCCTTCTGAGGTGCTACCTCATGCCTCTCACTGCTAGTGTCAAAAATGGAATACCCAACAACACACACCTCAAAATATAAGGAACTGAATTTCCCACTGTCCCCTATGCTACCGAGTCCTCCTGCACGCCATCACCAACTGCAGCCCCTATCCTAATCACACCATATCCTGTATGGGTAGTTGTATCCTCCTGTGCACTCACCCTACTAATATCATATGTGCTTGGATCCCATACAGATGTGTCCAGACACGTGCTATGGTCATTTCGACCAATAAGGAGTGCATCCTTATCACTGTAGATCGATCATGGGAGTGAGTGCCCCAACAAGTTGTCACTCTCCACAGCCTGGTCCTTCAATGGAATCTCCAAGAGTGATGATTCACTCTCCTCATACTGATAGGTATCTGTAAGGTCAACTATCTCCAAGCCATACCTCTCCTCCTAGGTCTGCAGATCCATATGTTCCTTGTGTACAATCCCCACACAAGGCTCCTCTACCATATCAGGAATGCCACTGATATCCTCATGTGTCGTAGCTAGCATAGGTGACTAAGAAGATGAAAAATGTGGTTCACTCATCATAGGAAGCTCATCATTCTCCATACATGACTTCCTGGAAGCCATGTCTACACCCACCGGTAGGTCATCCAACCTCCTAAGCTCATCATGTTTAAGTGCCAACACATATGAATCCTCACAAGTGTCACCACTATGCTGAAGTGTTGAATCCTCAACATTACCTGATGGGGAAGATGAAGGATATGTGATATCATCCTATCCCTCCAACTATCCCTCAGATGCGCAAGACTCACTACCCTTATCAGACTGCTCTAAATAGGCATCTATGGTTGCATTCACATGCATCTCTTCATCCTCATTGTCATAGTGTACCTCAACAATGTGCACCTTCCCTTTACCCCTGCATCGATGATTTGGCTTCCAAGGAACTTTGCAACTGTAGCAATGCTCCCTGCATCTAATGGGTGTAGGCTCCATCTGTGCTCCTCTCAATCCACTCGTTGGTAATGATGTATCTACATCCTTATCTGATTTTCCCCTTAGGCTAGCAGGAAAACCAACTTTGATACCACTGTAATGTGCCTGACTTGGCTAGTCTAGGAAATGTTGCTAATGTGTCTGTAGGATCAAATGTTTACAGCATATAAATGATCATACAAATAATAAACACAACAAAGGACTGCAAAGTTTGTATTATGATATCTCTGTAGATTACAAAATGGTCAAATGTGGCTGAATAAACTGACAATACTCAACTAGATCAATAGACAAAGGATCTTAGCCGGAATACAAATAAGCAACTGCGACTGAATAAAATAACAACACTCGGCTAGATCAAAAGACAAAAGGATCTTAGCCGGAATACAAATAAGCAACTAAAAGATAATACCCGGAATATGGGAGCACTGCGGAATCAATGAAGAATGATGGAAGACCTGGATGATCTTTCCGGTGATTAGGGTGTGTCTTTCAACACCAAAATCAGCCAATTGGTGTCTTCCTCCTGGAATACACTGAACTATCTCTCCTGGGATGCGCCTCTTCTCCTCAATGACAAGTCACAATTTGCATAATGATGAATTAGGTCGCTGACCCTTCCTTTATAGCTTTCCAAAACCCTAAATCCCTACTGAAACCCTAATTCACCGTTGACTTCCAAAACCCTAAATCACTGCTGAAACCCTAATTCACTGTTGACTTCCAAAACCCTAAATCACTGCTGAAACCCTAATTCACTCTTGACTTCTTCCCTCCAAGTGACTTTTACTTTATTTTATTATTCCATGATTAAATCACTTAATTAATTAATTAATTAACCAGTTTACCTCTAAAAAGTGATTTATCCATCCTTATGGCTTCTTCAGCCACTGAAGGTCACTTCTCACCATCTTATCCTATAGTGCTCTTCTTCTCTATTCCGATGAACTATCACACTAAGAGGTTTCTCCAAGTAATATGCCCATTATGACCTTCTTAGTGAATTTAATTAAGATATGACCCATAATAACTCAAAATTACGGAAATCGTCGGAATGCAATGAAACCAAAGCCAAGCCGTGCAGAATGGATCCTGATGATGAACAATGCAAGTCGGGCCCAAATAAACCCCTCAGTATCTCCCGAACTCTCTGTCACCCCTATCTGGCTACTCGGGTAGGCATAACACTCTGAAATGTTGTAATGTTATAATGTCCCAAAATGGGGACATAAAACGGGCCTTCTAGATCTTTCCCATTTTTTACCAAATCAAACCCTCACTTTATTTTCCCTCCAATTTCATTTAAATATAATTATTTATTTTTACTTAATGTCACTTTAGGATTTTGTCATTCTTTTAACCTAGTGACACCAAATAAGCCTCCTTGACTCCCTTGTCTTTGCTGACTATAGCCTACATGAGTCGTATAGGCTATTAATTTAATTTCAAAATCGACACCTCAAGGGGTGTGATGAGAAACGATGGAAAGGCACGTTTCTCAATTAGGGGAAAACCCATTTACCATTTCATGTCCACTTCCACATTTAGCGAGTACACAGTCGTCGATTATGCTTGCGTTGTCAAAATCAATCCAGAGGCTCGTTTGGATAAAGCATGCTTGCTTGGTTGCGGTATAACCACAGGTATCAATTACTAGATCTGTTAATCTTTTTATGCATATTCCACTTTGGTATAAATGCATGACGAATCTATAATTCTCTGTATCAACTAGCTAGAATAAATATAGTATTAGAATGACAAATATTTGTTTTTGTTGGGTATTTAATCAGGTGTTGGAGATGCTTTATACATAGCCAATATGGAACCTGGATCAACAGTGGTCATTTTTGGCCTCGGCACTGTAGGATTTGCAATGAGTACTCTCATTCCTCGTCCATATTCCCAAAATCAATATTCTATATGTTATTGTTTCCAAGTGATTTCCCCTATTTTTCATGATTTGACATTTTGTAAGTCTCTAATTTGTGACAGTAATGTCTTCTGGCTATGTATAGGTTTTAGAGGGTACGAGGATGAGAGGGGCATCCAAGATAATTGGCATAGACACAAATCCAACCAAGTTCATGAAAGGTAAAAATGGAGAGTCTGCAGTGGGATTGTTTTATCAACTAATCAAATAACCATAGGTTTTCTATGTTTTATTGTAATACTATATTCAATTTGAGTTGTAATTATTGTTTTTAGAGCCCCAACCACGTTATACAATTTAGGATTGTAAGTTTTTATGTGATATTTTATCCAAAAGGTTGAAAGGGTCATATTTTTAAAGAGATAAATCTTACTTTAACCGTTTACACTTTTTGTTAAGAATATATTTGATGCTCTAAAAGTTCGATAACTCCCTCCCGAGATAAAAGAGACATGTCCAATTTGAGAGAATGATATTTACTAGAATTCCAATGTAGCTAGAGCATTGAGAGTGACTGATTGCATCAATCCAAAAGACCATGAAAAACCAATCCATGAGGTATTTTTCGTTGAACCGTATTATCTAATCTTTTATTAGAAGAATTGGATGGCTTTTCTTGTTGATAAAGAGAGGAATCATTCCATTAGGTGATAAGAGAGATGACAAACTGAGGAATTAACAAATGAGATAGACATTATTACATATCTCTATTAGATTACTGAATACATTATACAATACATTGGCTCATTATATAGAGCTTTATCAGATTTAACTTATTTTAATAATAGCAATAGAGGTTGAGCAAATATCTCAACCACACACCAAACTAGGAGACTTGGAAGGAGATAATATTTCTCACAACCAACTATCTAACAACCTCCTTGACTTATTCTCTCAGTTCATCTAACTATAACTACCTGCGCAACAGGTCATTAACCCAATCATACAACAAGTATGAATTACATATTCTAACATGCCCCCTTAATGAATACTTGTTGATTGAGTCCTTTTTGCTTGTGCTTGGTCATAGTGATTTCTGCTTGCTTTACTGTGGACTTCATCCTTGAACTTTCTTTGCTTCCTCGTGTACCTTGTACCTACATATAATTATTGATGTCCATATAAAACACAATCCATCTACCGGAATACATGGGTCATGGGTCATGTGCCCCTGTAACTGCTAGTTCTCTAGGAATTGTTTTCAACTACATAGTTCATCAATGTTAAGCTCTCCGTTAAACATAACTTGGTCCCTCATACTTTGAGACTCACAACTTGGTCTCATACTTTCATATTCTTCCATCTCACATCCCCACCTTGAATCGAAGTCTCTCGCTTCTTCGATTCATTATCAAGTTTAGGCTATGGGTACACCTGTCACCCCCGTACCTCTCACAGTGGTTAACTCCACAACTTGATACAACAACCTCTCTTCCTATGAGAGAGTATCACATCCTGTGATCACACATGCTTCTGCGCTACAACATGTATGCATGTTTATTCCTTACTAACAGGGCTTACAACAAACCTGGGGAAATTAGCTTGCCTATGTCTAAGCATTACAACTTGGACCATAACCTCAGGTGTCGGGTACAGCCAATCATGCACCCCCTAAAACAATTCAATTAGGTACATAAAATATCAACAATACTCTCACCAATCATATGCCCAATATTACAAGCCCATTACATATGTCCATTTACATCTCATCATCATTCTTGACCAAGACACACAACCACTTCACACAACTTGAATAACTATCATCACACCTTCAAACAAGAAATATAAGCACAACTCAATCCCACTTTTGTGACTTAATTTGGAGGATGTGTGAGTCTGACGGAATGAGCACGTACACCTCACTTCATTTCTCTATAACATCTCCATGTAATGGCGCGAACAACAACAAACTCCAACTATAGCAGCCTCTCGCTTTACGGCTCCTTTACTCAGCAATTGCAGCTCCTCTCCAAAACTCAAAAAATGAGTCCTTTGCAATATCATGGACAACGATTTGTCACACGCCCTTCAACCTCGCCCTTTCCTCGGGCTTCCTCTTCCTTCGTGGCTTGTCTCTCACTTCTAGCTGGAAGTGATATCTTTGTCTTTGGCTACTGTAAACACACATTTTATACACGTCACTATTTCCACAGCAACAACCTCAACAAACCAACACTTGGCTCCACAGGAGCATTCTCCTTCTGGGATATTGCTTACAACAAGACACAGCACCGTGGCTCATTTATTGCTCCAGATCTCTGCGGTTTAGCTTTAGATAACATTCGCCCCATGCATCGATAACACACATCGATAAGAGTCTGGGTGGCGCTCTGGCTCTAGAGATCGAGCCAAATCTTGCAAGAGACAACAATGATTTAATTTTCGAACGATGAGAAGTAGCAGGTCCTCTAACAAATCTCTCAAATGGCGGCCCCTCTGAGCTACTTGGAATCTCCCCTGACAGCGATAGAAACAGATCTCTTTGCACAATGATGGCTCCTATCCATCCAACAATTTCAGATCTGGATTTTCTGTCAACATCTTTAATACATGGTTTAGAAGCTCTCTCACAAAGCAGCAACAATCTCTCCTTCAGCGATCAATCAACAATACATCAATGAGTCCTTTAACCTGACTCATCCAACAACACTACCTCTCAAGCTCACTATCATTCAATCTCTTCATAGGAACTGACAGCTCCTCTAATGGATCAACTCTTCCATGACGGCTCCTCTGGCGGCTCCTTCCACGTGAACGAACAACAATTCCTTCAACAAAATGGCAGCTCTAGATTCCAACGGACCTGCGACTCCAAACAAGAACTTCCAGACAATTTCTACAACAACCACATAATTGTGACTTTCTTCCACCTACCAGGGGCTCTCTCCAACATGGCTTCTATCAGGTATTGTGTCCCTCCTCTACACAGCTTAGCAAGAATGCTGCAAAATTCCTTCAAAAAAAAAGTGCCAGAACTTTTCACCCACGCTACATGGCTCACGACTTTCACATAGGGATCAATACCTTCCCTTGGCTCTAATCTTCATTCCCTTGTATCAATTTATGGGTCTGGCAGCTCCCAGATATACTTACGCCCTCCAATCTAGCAATAATAGCAACAACAACTCTCCCTAGGTGAATGTCCTATCTCTAATCAACAACCAAAATGCATCTACTATAAAAAAACAACAGCAGATTCTTTCTTCAACAACAATTCTACTTGCCACAACAACAAACCGGCCTCCATGCACTACAATAAACAGGAATGGTCCTATGGCAATAATGCCCCATATAAACACCAACAAATGATTCTCAATGACAACGTGAACAGACAATCAAATCAGTGCTCAGATGGAAATTTTCAACTCCGATTTCACATGGTGATGGTAGATTCAACGCACATCAAGTTCAAACAAATCAATGCTCTGATGGAAAATTTTAACTCTGATTTCACATGGTGATGGAAGATTCAACGCACATCAAGTTCAACGATCAGGTTTCCTTGTAGCAATCAGGTGGCTTACTGTCCACTATATTCACACTGCATACAATACCCAAACATTGGTTGTAGTGAGATCAACATAGTACACACTTCAGCGATCTCTCCTCTATGACGGTTCCTCCACGCCTTTCTCAGATCAAGGTTATCAGACAACCGCTATAAATGCTTTGCTAGGTGAACATACAATTTTATTTTTTTTTCAACGAATTTTGTTCAACACCGTGCAGTCTCAGCTACTCTTCAATGGCTTCAACAATTGTCAATAGTTCTGGCAACACTACGTGCTTTCTCAACTTCTTGGATACCTTTCACACGGACGTCTTCACACAGGCAGCGATCACTCTTAGCAACCCTGAAAACTGCGTCCTCTCGAGCTACAACACCAGTCTCTCAGATATCAATGTATGGAATCAAGCAACAGTATGCCTCATATGCCATGTAATGCAAAAGATATTGATCAACGATTCCTTGCTACCAACAATTAAGATGCCCAACACAAAATTGGACTCTTCTTTGTCTCTTATCACTGATGCAAACAACAATCATAACAACTCCTCTCACTGCAATGCCGACTGCAAGGCAACCTTCAAATGTTCTGATGCTATCATGGATCAATAGTGACAAAAGATTAGTCCCTTTTAGGGCTTCATATCACTCTTATCTAACAAATATGTTGTATCGCCTTCATTTGCAAGGTAAATCTCATGAACTAATGGACAAATAAATCATAACGCTACACACAAATCATAGAATGTGATTTGTATGCTCTCTTATTCACTGCTCCTTCTCTGTAAACTCAAACTTTTGAGCAGTACCCAACTCCGCTCCAAACCGGAAAGCGACAACAGTTGCAAACACAACACCAAAAACAATTTTTCCTTGTGGTCACTCTTCAAATCACAGCTGCTCAAATGCGAATAAGACAACTCTCAGTCAACACACGCAGGGGCGGTCCACGCAGATAACAGATAGACTCCAGCAGCACACAGCTCCAGCTCCAGCTCACAAGTGAATACACCAGTGAATAAAAAATGATTCTCGTCCACTCAACAATGAGGAAGAAAGTACACAGGAAGACAGGTCGTGAATGCAGCAGCAAGTGAGAACTAATAGGAACACACTAGACAACGAATATGCATATAGTCTAATCAAAAGAGGGATCTCACGCCCAGATCCTGTGAGGAGGGATCTCATGCCTTCACACGGGTTCTCACGTGGATAACACTCAACAAATAACAGGGAATGTGAAATACAATAGCTCAAGTTGACAAATGCACGCAACAATGAAAAAATGCAGCACTTTTAACAATGTTAGATGTGGATGCCAAGAGCAATTCTCTCCAAGGAACAATGAACCTCTACAGCTTGCATGCACACAGAAATCTCACGATGGCAATCAATATCTGCTGTAGATAGCAGCAATACTCCCAGATCGCGTGCATCAGGAAAATACTCTGCTCTTCACAGGAATATTCAAATTGGTGCAATGACCTTCACGCGGGCTTGGTGGTAGGTTGTGGCGGCTCTCCTTTGGCAGGCGTCTCCACACAAATTGTATGGCAATTCCTTTACGCACCCCAGACCAACGAACTGCTAATTCAGATAACTACAAATCACTTGTGTAGAATTCCCATGGTTGTATATACCACAGTGAACACACTCAAATCATGCGCACAAAATAACAAACAGTCTCACTGTGAGTGACAGGAGCGACGGGTTTCTCTTCCTCCCAGGTCAACTTCTTCACCAACAGCTACACAGTCTTCTCAATAACAACGACACTTCTTCTTGGCAGCAACTCATCAAACAGTGGGAGTGATTTGATGTTGCAATCCGTCCCTTGATCAACAAATCAATACACACATTTGCTCAAAAAATGTACACTCATAAATCAGAGTATTCCTCTACTCTCCACATGATCCTGGGCACTCTCCTGAGGGAGTTACACCCAAACCTGAAGCTCTGATACCAAATTAACAAATGAGATAGACATGATTACATATCTCTATTAGATTACTGAACACATTATACAATACATTGGCTCATTATATAGAGCTTTATCAGATTTAATTTATTCTAATAATAGTAATAGAGGTTGAGCAAATATCTCAACCACACACCAAACTAGGAGACTTGGAAGGAGATAATATTTCTCACAACCAACTACCTAACAACCTCCTTGACCTATTCTCTCAGGTCATCTAACTATAACTACCTGCTCAACAGGTCATTCACCCAATCATACAAGTATGAATTACATATTCTAACAGGAGGTGTGTGCTTCAGCTTCGAATGCATTGGAAACACAGACTTATTATATGAGGCCTTCTTGGCTACTCGGGAGGTAAAGCAGCCCTTCCCTTTGCTGTGCCATCTCAAATCAATTTTTGTTTCTCTTGGATATTAACATGTGTTGCAGTCGTTAGGTGTCACTGTTTTGTTGGGGCTGGATGTGAGTCCTCGTAAGATAAGCTTTCATCCATGCGAATTGTTTGAGAGGAGAATCGTGGCCACAACTTTTGGAGGTGTGAAGGGAAAAAGTCAACTGCCTTACCTGGTAGATACCTTGCTTATGAATAAGGTACAGACCTTGCTTATCAATTCCTTTTGATGTTCATGTTAATATTGATTCTGAATAATATATTACATAAACTTGTTTCGATTTTGATCGCAGGAGATGAGAGTAGAGGAGTTTATTACCAATGAGTTGCCTTTTTCAGAGATCAATAAAGCTTTTGAGATGTGTTATGCACCTTTAACTGTAATGATAAAGTAATCACTGTTACTCTCTTAGTGTTCTACACCTTTAACTACAATGATAAAGTAATTGTTGTTATTCTGTTAATGTTGCAACAGTCTTTCAAATCTCCTCCTCCGATTGATTGAGTCTTTTCAGTTGCTGTGTCTGGCCGAAATGCTCTTCCACATGATGGGTGGCCGTTCCATGTGATCAATAAAGTCATTTGCGTGCTTTTTATATTTTAGTCTAAACGTTATTACGTCGAAAGGCGTATACCTATTGACAATGAGCACAATTAATCAGCTTTTAATCTAAAATTTTAATCTGATGGTTAACAATTGAAGATGCTGGCATATTCTTAGTCGTCCTCCCAAATCAATGAATGTGATTTACTCATCATAACTTCCTTGTATTTCTGAATGCATCTGTTACCTTGTTTACTTATTAACATTTACCAAATCATATTAAGAAATTACTGTAGCACTATATGATTGCCACATTTAAATGATTAACCTTTCAGATTACCATTTAGATTTCCTCAACTGTCCAGACGTTTTATTTTCTGGCTGCCTGTGCGTTTCATTTTCTGTGCGTGTTTCATTTTTGCCACGGATTTCAGCTGTCTGCCCTTTCCGCGTTCTCAGCCACGAGTTTTGCGGCTGTGCTAGTATATATTCATCAAAATTTTGGTTGGGTTATATATTTTTAAAATGAAATTTAATTTTTTTATATTAAATAATATTTTAATATAAATCTATTATTTTTTAATAAATTTATATTAAATTTTAACATAAATTTTGTTTTTATTGAAAAACCTTTAAACATTAAAATTTACAACCCAACAACTAAAATCAACATTTTTAATCCAATTTCAAATAAAATTGATAAAAAATTATTAAAAAAATAAATAAATCACAATTAAAAATATTTTTTCATTTCTTTCCTTTCATCCGAAGGTTGCATGACATAGACGGCGACCAAAAATGTGGAGCTGTATAAATTTCTAAATAGTGGTCCCTAGGTTTTTTAAAGAGACATATATCAATAACATCTATTACAATTCATTAAACTAATCTCTTTTGTTTTCACTAAATTGTTTTATATATTTATTTCATGGATATTTTTTTAATATTTTAATAATAAAATTAATTTATATATAAAAATAGATTAACTATTATATAATAACCGTAAATATATAATATCTCTTTTGAACAAAGTTCTTGACTGATCCAGTGAAAAAAACGAATATTTGCCTTAATCCATTGGAATTGCATCTGAAAACATGGTCGGAATAATGATTGTGGCACCAATAGTGACAATGCCACTATCACTTGGATACTCTCCTAACTCCTGAAAACAAAACAAAAAATTTCTTGATTGAGAGCTTTTCAGGTGCAAAGGAGTTGGGTTTTTTTTAGTGCAAAGGAGATGGAAATTTATTTTAGACTGCCTCTTTAAATTGATGATAATTTGCCATTTTAATCCTGGATGGGTAACATGTTGTGCCTTTGAGAAGGAAGATGGGGCACTAGAAAATGAGGAATCGAGGAATCAAGAAATGTCAAAAGATGTTTGTTTTTTGATGTACTAAAATTAACCACGTGGTTTTATAAATATTATTTTTTATTGTATACATGGGTGTATTCAATTGGGTCAATTAATAGAAAATAATTTAGATCAAAATTTTTAAAAGTAGGATAATTTTAAGAAAAAAGTGTTTAAAAATTTTAACCCAGATATCTTAATGGTGGGTTAAACATAAATTAAGTGTCTTGATATTCTAAATTTCATTAAATAAACATTGTATTGGAACATTTTTTTGAAGATTGAAGTCTATAATGAAATTTATTTTAATGTGTACTTAATTAAGATAAGGGTGGCACAATGTCATTAATGAATCTATGTTACATTGATTACATGTGTAATGTCTTCATTTGCCTAATATCTTTAAGAGATAATTTCGCTAGCTTAATTGAGTTCCCGTGGGTTAGAGCGGAAAATAATCAAGAGAACATTACCCCACATTCATAAGAGAAGGAAAGAAAAGCTCAAGTTAGAAGTATAAAAAAAGGGAATAGGAGGAGTCTATGATCATTCTTGCATTCACTCAATTGAGAAATAGAATTTGTAGAGCTCTTGAGAAGAGAGTCTAGGGTTTTTGGAAACCCTTATTCATCTACTGGTTTTGGTGTTGCAACGATACACTCTAACTAGTCTTAGGTTTGGAATCAACCAGATTTTGACATTGTGCGGTGTTGCAACGATACACCCTAGCTAGCCTTAGGTTCAGAATCACCTAAAAATTTAAAAGTACCTTTTTAAAAGACATCCTGTCACCTAAAAATGAAAAATCTCAATTGATTTATTTGAGGAGATAACAAGAAGAAGATCTCAAGCGTCATATTGTCCGAAGTAAATCTGGGCCATCTAATTTAGAGCGTCAGTTTGAGATTTGAAATGCACA
The DNA here is from genome assembly GCA_032191745.1 of Picea mariana. Classification (NCBI taxonomy): domain Eukaryota; kingdom Viridiplantae; phylum Streptophyta; class Pinopsida; order Pinales; family Pinaceae; genus Picea; species Picea mariana. The sequence goes on from JASDQU010105570.1 coordinate 79,724, forward strand.
AAGTCTAGAGAGTCGGAGAGACGAAATAAATCCTTGACCGCTGGATCATCCGAAGAAGATCTCAATCGTCAGATCGTCTGAAGAATATCTCAAGCGTTGGATCGTTCGAATTGAATCTGGTCCATCTGATGATTGATCCAGAGTGTAAGTTTGATATTTGAGATTTCATAAGTCTGAAGACCTGAAGGAGATCTCGACCGTTGATCGAGAAAGTGGACGCAAAACCATTGATCTAGTTGAAAGATCAAATTCCCGAAGTAGAGGAAGATCTGTTGATCGAGAAGGACAGGTGTCCGCAGATCATCGACTCCATAATATTGGCATATGGAAGAAATAAGGGTTTGAGATTTGAAACTCCTGAAGCCCAGATCACGAAATAAATCACAGCCGTTGATTTAGGGAGGTTGGATCTGATCCGTAGATCGTGAAATAACAAATCTGAACCGTCCATTCAGGAGCACCATCAAGATCATGAGATCGATGGTCCCATCGTATTGCGGGGTCAGAACATGCTCGGTTCATAATTTTTCATGAGCAGGCCACAATCAAAACCATGGTATCGCCAAAGTCATACGTGGAGCTTTGTAGTGAATTGCGGGGCGAAAAGCAGATTTCCCCCAAACCACCTTTGGCCACTCCTGCAATCACGAGTTCACATGAGAGCATCCCCCAAGGTCACATTAGCGGAAGATAGGGGAAGGAGCTAGCGCTGTTAGGCTCCAAATCAGAGGTTACGCATTGAAAAGTCAAAAAAATCCTCTGCGTGTATAATCCAATGGCGCCGATCAAACCAAATCTGATCGAAGGGTTGTTGTTTCACTTCGTGGTTTCTTGATCAATTATGATTCAGTTACACTAACATAATCATTGTTTTGGGGTGTTGGAATCATGGCTCTTGAGAGTTCTGAGATTCCCGACGTGGGCGTTGGATATTCATAGAGTAACGGATGATGAGGGCATGAATAAAATAAATATTCCATGACAGAGGAAGGTTGTTGTTTCTCGGTAAAACAAGTCGAACTGTATGTGATCAAAAAGATAGTAGGAACAAAGCGTGAAATATGCAGAGATGAATAACATAAGCTAGACAGAGCAGAAATGGTGAAAACAACAGATTGTACGAAAACTTAAGCGCAAGAAGATGTGAGAAGGAACACACTGATGCAGGCAGAGTAGAGCAGTGCAGCCGAATAGTGATGAGACTGGTAAGCCATTGATAAATACTATATCACTGTAATAAATTTTAGAAAGAAAAGATTTATATCTCAGGGTGGTAGGGTGGTGCTAGGGAGGATTGTTGTCCTTAGAGTTTCAAGTGGGTGCTTGAACACAGGGAGTTGTAGCTTCCATCTGGTTGCAGCCAGAAAAACCAGGTTGGTAGGGTGGTGCAAGGAAGAACTATAGTTCTCTGTTGTATAGGTTGGTGCCTGTGTGACTGGAAGTTGGTGCTGGAACACTCAGGGAGTTGGTTCTTCCTTCTAGTGGGTGCTAGAGAAACTAGAGAGTTGTTGCTCTCAGCAACTTGCAGCTTGTAAAACAGAGGTGGTAGCCTCACATTGAGTTGGTTCTCAAATATAGATGATGTACATAACATAAAAAGACTCCCTATCATTCGAATAAGAAGAGGTTTTCTCCCTTTATGGGTTTCCTTGGGAATATCTGTTTCTATATACTTCATGTGTGTGATTGATGTTGAATACTCTATTACTTACTTCCCTGAATTATTGTGATCATCATTGAGTGTTCTGCAATGAGTTTAAAATGGGTATTATTGTTTAAGCACATTAACAATTGATTCACCCCCTCCGCTCAGTTGTCTAACACACTCCTTATCATCCTCAGGTGAATGGGACAGTAGAAGCATTTAACAAGATATTGGAAAATGCCTTGACCAAGATTTGTAATGTAAACAAGGATGAATGGGATTTGAAGGTACCAACAATGTTATGGGCTTATAGAACACTATCCTTCAATGGTTCCTAATCTGTAGCATTGAGGTATGATGGTTCAACACCATCCTCTCCAATGTCCTCATCATCACCATCATTCTCCTCATCGGAAACTACCTCGATATAATGTGTTAGCAGTAGAAGTCACCTCTGGGTTGTGGCAAAGGTAAGCCCAATACCCATCAGTTTGTATGTCACAATGAATAAATTTAAGGGTGGTATAATGGACACAGTCTCAAGATTATATCGTTCTAACTTAGAAAACTGGGTTGGCACGCATAGGCAAGTCAGGTCTTGATCTAACTTCAGTCAATAAATTGCAGTATGGTGGTGAGTAGGGGGAATAATTTGAGGAGAATGAAATGGCCTGTTGTGGACATCCGGTCTTTTAGCAGCCTAAGGAGGAAAATATTCAAATACAAGATCCTCTTGAATTCAGAATTTCAATAAAATGAAACCACTATGACATTGCTGCAATCAAACATACATTACAATACAGCCACATCGACCCAACTTGATCATCCATGCTCGAGCTCTCAGCATCAGAGGAAAAAGAGAACACAAGAAACTGGTTAAAAATGGTTGTAACGTCACCATGATCAAACCTTCATCACAAAAACACAACTACCCTCGACTGCATCCTCCATGCCCAAGTGTTTTAATGCAACAGTTACACAAAGATGAAAGGAAACTGACTTTCATTAAACAAGAAGTCTCAAATACATATCTTAACCAGAGAACCATAGGCTTTGCTAAAAATTTACAAATCGGGATCTTAGCTCAACCATCGACACTTACAAAATATAAAACATGAGTATATATACTCAGAACTGCTAACATCCCACAGGGACGCAATTGGACCCCTGCATTCAAAGCTTTGCTTTTCTTCTCCTTCAGTCAGACTGCGCAGGCTTTCCTTTGTCAGACGCAAATCTAAGTTAGTATGGGTTTTGTAGGAAAATTTCATGACAGGGTGACCTTGGGCTGACATCTCGTTTCCACGACCGATGCTTCCACGCTTCCTATTTATGGTTGAAACGAGGTTTCAACCACCTTCTTCGGCTTCATTAACTGCCCTTATTGGGATCGAGACGAGCCCAAACGCCCATGAATGCTCTTAGGCGGTGCTCTTGACTTGTTGAGTTAAACTTGGCACCTTGAAACCATGTTGCCTTCCTCTGCTGTTAATACAAATGCTCTCGACCCCTTTGGTATGGCTCTTTTCAACCGCCCCATGTGACTACGGGCCGTGACCTCACACTCGTCCCACATGATGTTTCGGGGTTTCTCATTTCGAGAGTTTTCACCCAATCTTGGCTTCAATATCGTGATGCCCAAAATCACGAAACGGTCGCTGAGATCGGCAGTTAGACTCGCTTCAAAATGGACGTCCATGATTGTTCCCTTGACAATAAGAAATGCCAACTATGCGACGAGTGCTAGCCCCTTTTCCCGGCCTGCTTCCTTTGTGATCGGGCGTTAGGACCGTGAGCCCAATTTCTAGGAGCTTTCGTGATTTCGCATTTCGGGAGAAAGAGATGTTGCTCCTGGGAAACCTCTGATTCGTGAAATCATGAAATCAGGATTTCGCATTTCAAGGCTTCGGGATATGGGTGCACTTGGTGACGAGAATCCCGAACTCCCGATTCCCAAAATGACCGAAGTCAAATCAACGACCCTTTGCTTCTTACAAACGAACGGCCTAGATCTTCCCCTTCGGAAATCGGGATTTCACGATCCTTGATGCATAATCTCTCAACATTTGAAATCCTGATTCTCGTGCTTGCTTGATTCCATATAAGATCGCTCTCAGTGTTGTGGCCTGCAATAATGAAGACTTGGACGACACGGCTAGGAATTTGGAAAAAACAAAGACTCAGTAAAAGAGGCAAAAAGAGAAGTAATCGACCATAGGGAGAACATAAAATCTTGGGGATGATATCTCTCAGGCAAACTTCGACAAGGAAAACCAATCGACCAAAGGATGAAAGAAAACAACAAAGGAAAATATACGCTGGGAGGAGAAATATATGATCGGGTTTGCACAAAAAGGGGGAAAAGATAGGCAAAATCACAGACCTAGGCCAAAATCACCATCCACCAGAACATGACAAGCTTAATCGCTAACAATTGGCTCCACGAGGGATGGCAGGCTCCCTGCAAGCTGCCAAGAACGCGCAACTCTAGTGCCTTTCTTTGGGTTGTGGTGTCTCCTATTTAAAACAAGAATAAACATAAAACAGGAACGATATTTACAATGGTGGGACGTCGACTGCGACTTTTAAACAAATTTTTTTTTCAAGAAGTGCCCATTTACAGGGCCAGCAAAAAATTCACCACCCTCCAGATTCTGCAACCTATAAGTATTATTGGGAAATGTCTTAGAAATCTTGAAGGGTCCGATCCAAAGGGCCTCAAATTTACCATGCTTTCCCTTTTCTTGTCTGGGTGCATCCCATTTGAGCACTAGCTCTCCCAACCGGAAATCCTCTTTTCTTCTCTCCTTATCAAAGGCCTACTTGATTTTCTTATGATAATCATGTGCTCTATCCATCACTTGCTCTCTCGTCTGCTATACTTATACCAGCTGATGAATCCTCTTGATCATATCATTGGGCTCTTCCTGACAATCTTGGAAGAACTTTGTTATTGGCAAGGCGAGCTGATAGGGAAAAATTGCTTCAGTCCCATATACAAGATGGAAAGGAGAGATGCCCAGGGACCATTTAGCTGTCACTCTATTAGCCCACAAAGAAAATTTGATCTTTGAATCCCATGCTTTATTGTTGTCCTCTAACAGTCTTTTGATGATTTTGATAAGGCTTTTGTTAGAGGACTCTGCTAATCCATTGCATTGCGGATAGTAGGGGGTAGAGTGGATCAACGCAATTCTGAACTGCTCACATAATTGGATCAATGGTTCAGCTTTGAAAGATGCAACGTTATCGATGAAAATTCTGCTCGGACAACCAAACCTTGTTATGATATCCTCCAAGAAGCTTATGATTACCTTGTGGGACACGCTCCTTGTGAAGATAACTTCTATCCACTTGGTAAAATAATCTGTGGCCGCTAGGATCCATCTATGTTGACTGTTGGATGTAGGATGAATCTCCCCAATGAAGTCTAGGCCCCATTGCTGGAAGGGCCCTGAAGAAATCACAGGTTTCAATGGCAGGGGCTTTAGCTGTTGCTTTCTTGACAATTTATGACACTTAACACATGCTCTGACTTTTGCGCAAACATCAGTGAACAGAGTGGGCCATAAATAACCAGCCCTGAGAATATTATGAGCCGTCGTTTTCCAGAAGTGATTCCACCCACACGAACTTTCATGAAAGTCCGACATAATCCTTTGTGTTTTGTGTGGGTCTAAACATCTCAGAAGTACCCCCAGGGGGTCTTTCCAATATAAATTTTTACCAACAAGGAAGTATTTAATGGATTTGAGCTTTAAATGTCTTACCTTGTTCCTTTTCATGCCATCGGGGGGCCGCAACTCTTGTAGAAAGTATATGACATCCTTGTACCAAGGGCATCTTGCTAATGGGGGGTCTTCCTGAGCATTTGTATCATATGGTTCAACCTGCTGATTTTCTGAGCATTCGTTGATGAAGCTTACCCCCAAGGATTTGCAATTAGATTTGGCTAGTAGTCTGGCTAAACCGTGACCTTTAATCAATTTGGTGGGATTTATCTCCAGGTCAAATTCGAGTATTTTGGCAATCCATCGGCTCCTCCTTCCATCTATGTCCGACTGAATGAGAATTTCCTTCACAGCAGTTGAAGGGACATATGCAGTGATTTTTGACTACAAGACATAGACTCTGAAATCCTTGAGAGATTTAACCAAAGCATAGGCCTTCTTTTCCATCATGTCGTATTTTACCTCAGCATCTTTCAATGCTCGACTAAAAAAGGAGATGGGCTACTCCAACCCTTCAACATTCCTCTATAACAGAACAACCGCTACAGTGTCAAATGAAGCAAATGAGAAAATAAAGAAATCCTTTGAGTAATCGGGACTGATAAGCACGGGTGCCTCAGTCAAGGCCTTCTTTATTAGATAAAAGGAATTTCGAGACTCAATAGTCCATTTAACTTCATTTCCCTTCCTCAACATGGTTGTTATAAGCTTTTCCATCTCAGCAATATTGGAAACAAACCTCCTCAAAAAATTATTTTTTCTCAGGAAGGATTGGACTTCTTTCTTAGATCTTGGGAGTGACAAGGTTTGAATTGATTCAAATCGGTTGAGATCAATCTTGACTCCTTCGACTGATACTATGTGGCCCAGCAACTTTCCCTCCTTCATGGAAAACAAAGATTTTTTGGGATTTAAGGAGAGACTAAACTTTCTGCATTTCAGAAACACCCTTCTCAAATTCTCATAGTGCTCTCTATCAGACCTAGAGAAAACTGTAATGTCATCCAGATAGATGAACACGAACTTGTCCCTTTCTCCAATGAAATCTATATCCATGGCTCGCTGAAAGGTCACCCCTGCATTCATCAATCCAAAGGGCATTTTGGCATACATGAACATACCCCAAGGAGTGGTGAAGGTCATTTTTTCTCTGTCCTCAGACAGGACCGAGATTTGATTGTAGCCTGGAAATCCATCAATGATGGATATCTTTCATGCACCAGTTACCCTTTGTAATATGTGTTCCATTTTCAACAAGGGGTAGTTGTCTTTCTTTGAGCTCTTGTTCAAGTTTCTGAAATCGACACAAAGTTTGATTTCCCCACTCTTCTTCCTTACTGGGACCAGGTTGGCCACCCACTCTGAATATCTCAAGGGTATGATAATTTGGGCATCCAAAAGCTTCTTTATCTCTCTTTCCATGATAGGAATCAACATAGGGTTTATCTGTCTTAATTTCTACCTAAATGGTTTGGCCTCCTCTTTTAGTGGAATCTTATGCTCAATGATAGTTGTGTCATATGTTCTGAGGTCTTCATAGGTACAAGAAAAAACATCAGCAAATTCCTTTAATAACTCAACATACTCGGCCCTCTGCTTTCTTGTCAAGCTACTTGACAATTTGACAAATTTTGGCTACTTCTCAGTGCCAATGTTGCACTTAGCCGCACCAACATCACCATTTGAGATTTTACCCTTCACTGCCACATCATTTTTGTCAAATAATATTTCCAAAGGAACCAGTCCTTTTGGAATGTGATTGTTGGGCAACTGAACAATATGATGGTCAACAATTTTGTTCAGAAATGCACCAGTATGAGGATTTATTTTGGGATCAGGATCTTGATCAATATGTAATGCTGAAAACTCGTCAACAGTCTCCAGGAATCTTTTGATTTCAAGATCATCTTCAAACACTTTCCAATGCTTGACATTGTTAGGTATAGAGGGTCTATATCTCACTTCTACATCATACTTGAGTTTAGGTGGCAGAGGAACTCTAAAATTGCTTGCTGAAACAACCAGAGAATCAACCACAGTGTTTTCTCCTCTTGGAATAAATGATATGTTGAAATCTAGGAAAAAACTGTCAATGAGGTCCCATACTTCATTTCTATAAATCCTAAGTCGAGGGTGTTTGGTCTGATAAATGTTTCTGATCTGTTGGATAATGAGTTCAACATCTCCAAACACAGATATCTATTCAATCCCCATGTCCTTTGCAGCCCTTAAGCCCAAAACAAGAGTTTCATACTCTGCCACATTATTGGTAGCTTCAAATTCTAACTTGTACGACATAGATGTGGTTTCCTGAGCAGGGAAAACAAAAACTACCCCATCACCAACACCTTCTTTAGAAGAAGCTCCATCAAAGAACATTTTCCAAACAGAGGTAATTGGAGGAGAATCTTCATAAAGAGCAATAGGCTTTCTTATTTCAAGAGGGGGCTCATGAGCGTCAGTGAGCTGCAATAGACTAGAACCCAAATCAGTATCAAAGGAAAATATAGGATGATTGGTAGGATCGGCTTCATCATTGATAATTTAGGCCAATTGAGCTTCTCTGTACAATCTCCTGTGCTCCCCTCCAAAGACTGGAATGGTAGCAGATGTGAGGTCCATCTGGAAGGTTCCCCCAAGTCTTTTTATCCAAGATCTTGACAACAACATGCCAAACTTGGGAGGAACATCAGAGACCATGATATCCATGACCACACTTTTCATGGGCAACTGAAACAAGGTTACCACCAGATCTTTGATAACCCTAAGACATTGCACTCTCCTCGAGTCAAAAGAATACAAATCATGATAAGCCTTTGTGACTTCCAGTCCTAATTCTTCCATGATATTTTTGGGCATGAGATTATGGGAAGCCCCTGAATCCATCAGACAGTTGTGCAACACCTTGTCATGTATGTTCAGGGATGTGTAGAAGGGATGGGATGAATCATCTCTGTCTTCTACCATAGGACCTGAGATGACTGCAAACTTTTCGTCTTGGAGGTTTACTGAGTCTATGGAATGACAGGGTGGTTCGGGCTGCAACATCTTAGAGAGGGACCTTTTGAAGTCTTCGTGCTTGACTACCTCTGCCAGGGGGACATGGATTCTGATCTTCTGAATTTCATGCTCAAAGATAAAGGAGGAAGGGGGTTTCAAAATTTGTCTCACCTCTGGGACAGGGTCTTTGGCTATTTGCGAGGGATTCTAAACTTTCTTTTCCTTAATGGTATTCGTTGCATGCTTAGTAGGCTTCTCTTCTCTGAGAGGCTAAGCAGGGATGTTAGACTCTTCTATTTTCCTATTGGACTGGAGGTTGTATTTGCTAGGAATGGTATTGGCCTTTTTTCCCTTTCTTAGATCATTTATTTGACTGTTCAGGAGGGATTCCTCATATGCGGATTGAGTCAAATGGGGAAATGGGGAGGTGTCTCCAATACAATGAATTTCAGGGTCAAGCTCCTCTTCTTCCCTTTCCTCATCAATAACAAGGTTATTTTGAAGGGGAGTCTAGATTTTATGATCGCTTCTATCTCTGTCCCTATGCTCCTTTGGCATAATCTAAGGAGCATTGTTATTCAGCCTCCTGAAGCTGCCTCTGTTATCAGTATTTGGGACATTCTTATAAACTTGCTTCCCTTCGAATTTCACCTTCTCCATTTCTGCAGACATGCACTTCACCATATTGGTTAATTCATATACTTGAGGGTAGGATGTAGAAGAACCAGAGTTTGAGGCCTTAGATCTTCCTCTTCCTCTGTCTCTGTCGGATTTGCTCCTAAGTATGTCGACTGCCAATACATTGGATTCTACTTCCAAGGTTGCATCTTACATATGAGCTAGGGAAGTAGCTCTTCTTTTCCTAAGTAGGAGGCAGAAATTGGGGTCAAAAGCACTAGCATAAGTGATTTTGGCAGAGGCTTCTGTAGGCTTTATCTCAGCAGGGATCTTATTGTACATATTGTTAAATCTTTTGGAGAAATTAGAAACAGATTCTCCCTCTTTTCTCTTCAGGGACACAAACTCTGTGATATAATACATAAAATATTTTTTATCCCCACACTGCCTCAAGAAAAATCATCTAAGGCTTCAATACCAGCAATAGATCTAGGGGTTAATCCCGTAAACCAATTCCTAACCTCACCATTAAGGCTCTGGACAAAGACTCTCATCTAGACGTCTTCATTTTCAATATTTAGATTGTCTACATAACTGTAGAAGGCAACAAGGTGCTCTTCAGCAGTTATGTCTTCTTCTTCGGTGAACTTAGGCATATATTTTATGTAATCCCCAGCAGGGAGAGCATTCATCGACTGAGGTAGGACTAGAGGGGCATATCTTGCAACCACTATGAAATCCATTATGTTTCCAGGGGGATTAGCACATGCCATAGGGATATGAGGTGGAGGAGAATTAGGAGGAGAAGGGGTTCGAACTGGGGAGACTGGGACTGAGCCTCTGGGAGGAAAGGGAAGCAATAGAGGATTCGAAGAAAAGGCCAAAGGTCATGAAGGAAAAGAGGTTTCTCCATCTGTAGCAACAACATTATGAGGAGTGATAAATCCCGGGGTGGGAAAATCTTAAGACGCGCTAGGTCTAAACCACAGTACAATTTCAGGAGAGAGAGGAGTGACAAGGGTTTCTCCCTCCAATCCCAGACCAAGAGGGGAAAACTCAACAGGAGCACTCCCAAGATTTAGAGTTTGGGGAACTCCAACAAAAGGTATAATAGGTGAATGAGAAGCAGAAATTGGAGTTTCTAAAGAAGGACGGTGGAAATTATCAGAAATACCTGGTTCAACAATAGAATTACCTTCTCGGAGGACCTTTCCCTTTCTGACAATTTTCTCTAGGTCGTCTTCAGGTGTTTCTAAAGGCAGTTGTGGAGTATACCTCGTGTGTCTGCTTCTAGAAGCCATAGATGAAACAGTGGAGTCGTCGGTGGATCCACCTCAATGGAGTCACCACAGTGGAGTCGACAGGTGCACAGTTGCAATCTTTAATGTACTAAGTTCTGATGAACCTTCAGAACTAGTAAGCTTTGTCATTCAATCCCAGGGAAAATCTTCAATTTCGTCCCCGACAACGGCGCCAGAAATGTTAGCAGAAGAAGTCATCTATGGATTGGGGCAGAGGTAAGCCCAATACCCATCAGTTTGTATGTCACAATGAATAAATTTAAGGGTGGTATAATGGACACAGTCTCCAGATTATATCGTTCTAACTCAGAAAACTGGGTTGGCACACATAGGCAAGTGAGGTCTTGATCTAACTTTAGTCAGTAATTACAGTATAGTGGTGAGTAGGGGGGAGAGTTTGAGGAGAATGAAATGGTCTGTTGTGGACATCCGGTCTTCTAGCAGCCTAAGGAGGAAAAGATTCAAATACAAGATCCTCTTGAATTTAGAATTTCAAGAAACTGAAACCGCTATGACAATACTGCAATCAAACATACATTGCAATACAGTCACAGTGACCCGAATGGATCATCCATGCCCGAGCACTCAGCATCAGAGGAAAAAGAGAACACAAGAAACTGGTTAAAACTGGTTGTAAAGTCACCATGATCAAACCTCCATCACAAAAGCACAACTACCCTCGATTGGATCCTCCATGCCCGAGTGTTTTAATGCAACAGTTACACAAAGATGAAAGGAAACTGACTTTCATTAAACAAGAATTCTCAAATACATATCATAACCAGAGAACTAGAGGCTTTGCTAAAACATTTCAAATCGAGAGCTTAGCTCAACCATCGACACTTAAAAATATAAAACATGAGTATATATACTCAGAACTTCTAACGTCCCACAGGGACGCAATTGGACCCCTGCATTCAAAGCTTTTCTTTTCTTCTCCTTTTGTCAAACTGCACAAGCTTTCCTTTGTCAGAGGCAAATCTAAGACAATATGGGTTTTGCAGGAAAAATTCATGACAGGGTGACCTTGGGCTGACAACCCGCCTTCATGATCGGTGCTTCCATGCTTCCTATTTATGGTTGAAACGAGGCTTCAACCACCTTCTTCAGCTTCATTAACTAGCCTTATTGGGATTGGGACGAGCCCAAACGTCCATGAATTCTCTTAGGCGACATTCCTGACTTGCTGAGTTAAACTTGGCACCTTGAAAGCATGTTGCCTTCCTCTGTTGTTAATACAAACGCTCTCGAGCCCTTTGGCATGGCTCTTTTCAACCGCCCCATGTGACTGCGGGACGTGAACTCACGCTTTTCCCACATGATGTTTCAGGGTTTCTCATTTTGGGAGTTTTCACCCCATCTTGGCTTCAATATCGCGATGCCCGAAATTGCGAAACAGTCGTTGAGATTGGCAGTCAGACTCGCTTCAAAATGGACGGCCACGATCATTCCCTTGACAATACGAAATGTCGACTATGCGACGAGCGCTAGCCCCTTTTCCTGGACCTGCGTCCTTTGTGACCATGCGCTAGGACTGTGAGCCCAATTTCTGGGAGCTTTCATGATTTTATGTTTCGGGAGAAAGAGACGTTGCTCCTGGGAAACCTCCGATTCGCGAAATCACGAAATTAGGATTTCACATTTCGGGGCTTCAGGCTATGGGTGCACTTGGCGACGAGAACCCCGAACTCCCGATTCTCGAAATCGCCGAAGTCAAATCAACGACCCTCTGCTTCTCACAAACAGATGGCCTAGATCTTCCGCTTTGCGAATCGAGATTTCGTGATCCTTGATGCATAATCTCTCAACATTTGAAATCTCGATTCCCGTGCTCGCTTGATTCCATATAAGACCGCTCTCAGTGCTGCGGCCTGCAATAATGAAGACTTGGACGACACAACTAGGACTTGGGAAAAAACAAAGACTCAGTAATAGAGGCAAAAAGAGAAGTAATCGGCCATAGGGGGAACAAAAAATATTGGGCCCGATATCTCTCAGGCAAACTTTGACAAGGAAAACCAATCGACCAAAGGATGAAAGCAAACAACAAAGGAAAATATACGCCGAGAGGAGAAATCTATGATCGGGTCTGCACAAAAGGGGGAAAAGATAGGAAAAATCATAGACCTAGGCCAAAATCACCATCCACCAGAACATGACAAGCTTAATCGTTAACATAATGGACTTTACATTTTCCCATACATTGATGAGTTGATTCCCATGACTCCTTGCAACTATAGAAAATATTCTTCCTCCTGATTTCTCTCTGAGTTTCCTCATCCAACCTATCTTTCTCTATCCATGTCTTTTGGGGAGGTTTTGACACCTGACCCTTCTATGGGATAAATTTTTTTTTCGATGTCTTCTTGGGGACTATGTCTACCATATCTTGATTCTTCACGATGGATTGTTGTAGTTTGTTTGGCCTGAAATCCCTCACCCAACCTCTTAAGGGTTCATCCAATCCCTGCGTGGATAACATCAACAGTCTCTTCTCAGAAATATTCGTCACCATGACTTCCATCCGCTAGAACTCTATGACATAATCCTTTGGCGTACTTGTCTTCCTCAGCTGTTCCAACTCCCTGAAGTCATTATCAAGATATTTCCTATCAAACCTATCCATCATCCTTTGGGTGAAATCCTCATATGATGTGATGTTGGAATTCCCTAATGTTAATAGCCCATGGTACCACCACTCATGAGCCTTTCCATGCAAGTGTAGGGTGGAAAACTTGATTTCTTCCTCCTCCATCATTGGGTTAAGTTGGAAATAAGTTTCCAACTTATGTACCCATGCTCGGGATGTGCACCTGTCAGATCTGTCAAAATATGGGATATTCATCTTCCTCAATTTGTGTAGAAGATCAAAATTTTGTTGATTCTTTCTCGCCCTGGGTTTGTTCCTCATCTTGAGGTTGCAATAGTCATTGTAATACATGGCTACATGGGATCCTTCTTCTAGCAATTGATACTCCCTAAAGTAGGAGTTCATCTCGTCTGCCATCCCTTGTTATTCCTATGCTCCTCTAGGCTGCTCCTCAAGGAATGGCAACAATAATGGCCTAGGTACATTTCTACTACCTTCTTGGAAGAAACTTTGTGTCGGTGCATAGGTATTACTCCCTTCAGGATTCCTACCACCTTTATGGCTAGCCTCTGCATGGTTCCCATTGGTACCTCCCTGGTTTTGGTTTGCTTGATTGTCAGAAAAGAACTATATCGAGACTTGTGTTAATTGTTGTTGCCCATTAGCTATGCTTTCCAATAGTTGTATTGTCATATCTTCAAGATGATCCCCCATAACTCTCTCTACTTCTACCTCTTATGATGAGTTTGATCTTGGGGTGGGTTGTTTCCCTCATCCTCTAGTTTTCTTTGGCATTAATGCTTCAATAAATCACAGATTGGCAAGATCACCAGCTTTGATACCACTGTAATTTCCCCAACTAGGATAAATAGAAAAAAATGTGTTTTTTGTTCAAATTATTGTTTCTCTTTGTGTGATTTTATCAAACACTTTGTATTAAGGTTACTGGAAATTTCTTACAAATAGTTTGCATATGTCACCAAGCTAGGAATATTGTCAAACATATTACAAGAAACCATTACACATGGAATAGAGAAGATAACCATAACATCTTATTATGGTATGGAAACCCAAATCACAACAAATACAAAGATCCTTATTGGTTGTAACAACGGCTGCAAAACCCTCCTAAACACATAGATATACTAGCTGCAAGGTCGCTGCAATATTTACTAACAAAGAAAAACAATAAACCTAGTAATGATGCCAAAATATCCTCAATATATATGTCTTACCCTGGACTATCTAGCCTTCGTTGGTGCGGTATCAATCTACTCTAGAAACACCTATCACCGCGATATGACCACCCATACCTCAACAGACCTATAATCCCAATTCACAAATATCCTTGCTGGACGAGGTTGTGCAACAAGCGAGGCCTCACGAGACATGGATAGCCAACAAGCAAGGTCTTACGTGATGCCCTGTACTCAACCCGCGGGGATGACCCCTGTCACGGTTTCCTCGAAACCCTCCTGGTCATTGCAGAATCGATGATCGACCTCCTCTGAAAAGATCTTTAAACGCCCTGTGCACGCCAATATTCCTCCAAGATGACACAAATTAATCTAAGACTCCAATGAAGACCCCGTATGGATCCTTCTCCTTGTTTAGCTAGGGTGGATATTGCACCACTGAAACCAAACTGCAATGGTGGAAGGTTTTTGTTAAACCCTAACGATACAATGGCTCCAAGAGCACTCCAAAATGAGAGATAAAATCTTAATGCCAAAGAGAAGGTTTGCCCATCTATTTAACCTTCCTCCTAGCCTTCTAGATCTTTCCCATTTTTTACTAAATCAAACCCTCACTTTATTTTCCCTTCAATTTCATTTAAATATAATTATTTATTTTTACTTAATATCACTTTAGGATTTTGTCATTCTTTTAACCTAGTGACATGAA